>JAZHGK010005730.1:0-48546 GCA_037855215.1 Waitea zeae
TTTGGCTTGACAGGCTATGGGCACCATCTCCGGCACGCTCAACCATCACAAGGACGCGTGCGTCATCTGGGTCGACGCCCACGCTGACATAAACACGGCTGAGACGACCGACTCGGGTATGTCCCACAATACCTTCTCCTTCCTTCACCCGTCCTCGCACTCGCTGACGAGAGAACCGCCTCTTCCCGCCTCTTCCCTTCCCTTCCCTTCCCTTCCCTCTGCTGCGCACGTATCCCAGGCAACATCCATGGCATGCCCGTCTCCTTCCTCATGTCCCTCGGGTCCAAGGTCCCCGAGTTCGCCTGGGTGAACTCCACGCTGGACCCCTCCCGCCTCGTCTACATCGGCCTCCGCGACGTCGACGCGGGCGAGAAGAAGATCCTGCGCGAGAACGGGATCAAGGCCTTTTCGATGCACGAGGTCGACAAGTACGGGATCGGCAAGGTCGTCGAGATGGCCCTCGACGCGGTGAACCCGAACAGGGACCGGCCGATCCACCTCAGCTTCGACGTCGACGCCCTCGACCCGAGCGTCGCGCCGTCGACGGGGACGCCGGTGAGTCAGACCGTACCGCCCCTCTGCGGCAAAGGGGGTGCTGACAGAGCTTTCGTGGCCTAGGTTCGTGGGGGCCTGACCTTCCGGGAGGGACACTACATCTGCGAAGCGGTGTACGAGACCGGGCTCTTGTGCGCGCTGGACATTATGGTCAGAGCCCGAGCCCTCTTTCTTCTGCGTTCGAGGAGTGTATTTGCTGATACGTGACCGGGGGGTTTGTTGCAGGAGGTGAACCCAACTCTGAAGGACAGTGCCAGTGCGGAGGCGACAGTCGCCATCGGGTGCTCGTTGGCGCGGGCCGCCCTCGGTGCGTTGTTTTTCTCCAAATTCATGTGTGAGAAGCCAGATGTTGACGCAGAAATATGTAGGCGAGACGTTGCTGTGAGACAGGTTCGAACGTTCAATCAGTGGATCTGAAAATTGTTTTAAATAGGTGCGTATTTGCTCTCAGATCTGTGTACCGCGCTGTAGTTGATAGATGCCCAGAAACACTTCTTGTACTTAAACTCTGCGCTATTATGCGTGTAAATCTAGCATTTAAATTTACTTGTCCTTGGCTGAGAGAAGAGCAAGATAGAGTGTGCTTGTCGAATGCGCGTTTGCTACCAGGAGCACCTGCGATGGTATTGTTGCGGTAAGCAGATCTCGCGCGCACAAACAACGCCAGCGAATGCCGTGAATTCTTGGTTTATGGGCATGATCGGACCAATCTCGTGGGTACTGAGGTGAAGTCGTGTTGTCTCGTGTTTGATATTCGACCCAGCGTTTCGAACTTGAGCACAGTCACAGGCTGTGACAGCGGATTGCTGGTGAACTTGAAATTTGAATCATCGCTGGGCTGGACATGTGCTCACTAGGTATCCAGCGACAATCGACTCCCCAACCATGCCGAGGCCTCCGATGTTGGAAAGCCCGATCGCGACAGCATCGAAGGGCGCCAGTACAGAGCAGGACGCAGGCAGATGTCGGTTCAGTAGGGTGAGTTGTCGAACCGCGGATGAGACTAGCCAAGCTCGGGGATATCTGGCGTCTAAAAGGTCGTCTTTCAACCAGGTTTCTATGGCTGCTAAACAACAGATCTCCAGAATCTCTATGCCTATCTCAACCATCGAACTCTGAGCGTTTGGCTGCGAGCGCGAGGGTTCCTGGCGTACGCATGCATATTTGTTTGCAGCTGCTGTCGTACGTCCCTCAAGGGGGACGTCTCGTCGGGAAGGAAAGGGGGCGGCAGTATATGCAGCCGTCGCGGGTATGGATCGAGAGAAGTCGGATGGACCGTCCGTTGTGGCGCGTATATCGGAGCAAGGACACAAAGACCTCCCCACGTGACAGTAAACCAACTTGCTCCTTATCCGTTTGTCCTTTTAACCATTGAGGGCTTACACATCGCCTTCATCTGCCCAAGTCATACGCCCCCTCCACTAGTTCCTTGCCGAGGTCGACCATGTCTTCCGTGTTCGAACACATTATACACCCCCCTCCACCTCCGTATCCACCTGTCCAATCAAGAGTCCGTACCATTTTGTCAGATGTTTCAACCTTACCATCTAACGCTCAACATTTCTCCCCCTTTCAATGATCAGGTTTTACCAGCGCGTAATTGGACGAAGGAACGTCCTAAGAAACCAGTGGAACCTGTAGGTCTTTGTTTCATTACGCTGTGATTGCCACCCGCTCGCCGTTTTATCTTTCATATGGGCATCGTCTTCAACCGTGTTCTTTGCCAATTCTATCCGCTTACTTTCTATTGTTTCACTTTTATACAACGCCCCTTCTTTACTTTGTCTCTTGCATCGCCTTGCCACTTCTGCCTGTCTATCGCGTCGACCTTAAATTCTAACCTTCATCGCTCACAGAAGGCCACATGCCCCGTTTGCCTGACCAAACTCCAGCCAGGAGCAGCGCTCCGGAATCACGTCAACAACGGAAAGCGCCATAGGGTCGCATATCTGGCGTTTATCGCGCGTGGCGGACGTGTCGACGACAGGTGGATCCCGCCGGCCGAGGTCCCGCCTCCCGCGCCATCGAAGCGACGCCGTCAAGAACTCTCGAAAAACACGACCGAGGGAGAGGAGGGGCGACAGCGTCCAGATGTGGCGCAGAAGAGGCGGAAGAAGGCACAGGAGCCGAAGGCCAACCCGTATCCCGTCGTCATCGACCTGCAAGCGAGCGCGAGTCCTCCGCCTCCACAGATGTCAGCGGCGAGCGATCTACTCCAGCCAGTGCCTCCTCCACAAGTTTCACAACAGCAGGATACAATCGGCGACACCGTTTCAACCGAGGTTGCTACTCGATCGAAATCTCCCTCTCTGTTCAGCGACGATTCTGAAGCTGAAAACGAGCCTCCGCAACGTAAGAAAGGGACCGGCCAGGCGCCATCATGGATCGAGGCGCTAGTTCCATCCTCCACCACCAAGACGGCTCCAGAGAAGGCGGTCAGTCTGGCGAAAGACGTGGTCGAGTTTGACATCGACGGTCTCTTCGGCCTCAGTGATGAGGTCCATATCGGCCCTTCTTTAACTTCCACTTCAGACGCGACCAGTCTGGATTTAACTGTCCCTGACTTCCCGTCTGATTGGACGAATCCTCTGCCCTCGGATGGTACACGCTCGGCTGTAGCACGAGATGGCACCACAGAAACCTTCAAAATCGGGGGCGACAACATTAATACCGCTGAGGACGATCCTCTCTGGTTTGATAAAATTCTACAAACCCTCTCTCGAGAATTATCCACCGAGGTTTCAATGGGCTTCACCAATGCCGTTGCTACTCGTAATTCCGACCCTCCAGATGCATCCTTGCAACAACCTGCTCACGCCACCCTTCAACCAACTGTGACTGGCTTAACCGAAGGTGACGATAACTCGGCACCAACGTCGTCATCTATAGATCCACTCTTTTCGGGAATACCAGGTTTAGACAGCTCTGACGCTTTGGGTGGAAGCGCCCAAAACTTTAAGCTGGACCTTACGGCCAACGTATCCGACTATAGTCTCCAGACAGGCCCCCTTCCTGCTCAAAACGCAAATGCACTTACAATCACCACGTCTCCCTCCCTTCTCATCACATACCCGGCTCAGGACCAAATCTATTACCAGTGGAACTACTTTCCTCTACCCGATACCGCGGAATGGCACGAATTCTACGGTTTCGTATTACCTGGAGTGAAGCTCGACCCGCACAGGGAAGATCATAAGGACCACGTCGAGTTTGCTCGTCGTTGGTTCCGCCTTAGGACATACCGACGCAAGCCCGGATTTGCAGCCCTCTGCGAGAGCGAACGGCCTCGATTCGCACATTGTCGCATACGAACCACGGATTGATTTTACTAAGCGATCACGTTGTTCAAACCTCTTACTCATCATTTGCTAACTGGTGCTAGCTCTCAGAATCCTGAAATCTGTATCCTCTTTGTTTCAATTGGCACATCCGCCCATAACTGAACATCTCACGCTACCTGGTTTCCATCCCAGTTGTTCGTATGATCTGGTTGCTATCTTCTATATACTGTGTACTACTATCTGTGTCAGAACAACATCTAGCGTTTTCTTCTTATTTTGTCACAGTAGCTCATAAGGTTGATTGGGTATATGCATTGTCCGAGTGTTAATATAATGTTCTCTACCATGTTAAAGGAGTGTGGGCAAATGTACTAGGCTCTATGCCCACAAAGTAGTAATAAATGGAGGTATTCACATTTGTGCCTTGCTTAAGAAAGTCTCAGGGTCGCGTGGAAAGTAAAGCCGGATATCAGCTGCTCCATTTGAGTCATACGCCGTAAGCCCAAAAGAGGCAAAATCAGCTTGTAGCGCTTTCATTATCAAAGCCTGTCGCTTTGAGTCTTCTCCGTACAACACCTTAGAGCACGTTCGGCGGAAAGGGCCATCAGGTGCGTTGGCGGGAACATCAGACACAACGCCGTTTGACGAAGATACCGGGTATGAGGGCGAGACCGGTGACAAAGAAGCGGGCAAAGCCACGCTTGAGTCAATACTCGAGGAAGATACCTGTGGCGAGTTTGCGGCCCGACGATGAGGTTGATCTAGGCCGTGGCATCCGGATGACGACAAAGGAGGGAAAGTCAATGTATCACAAGGGGCATACGTCAATTTACTAAGCACCATATTACGAGACGAGCTATCCGTTTGGGCGAGAAGTCTATTGAACCAAATTGGTTAGGTAAAGAACGGCAAAGATAACATTGAGAGCGTACGGATCCAGCCAATCAGGAACATGGCTTTCAAGACTACTTTGAGTTGCCGGACCAGGCTCACTGAAAGTGCGAGAGAGACGCCCATTAGGCTGAACACACGCTGGCTCTATGTTCGCGCGTGGAAGAACTTGTCGTTCTTCCGAGAGAGCGCGAATCATCCCTTGTCGAGTTCTCTGTGCGAGCTTGGCATTTTGTAGATGTGGCTTCGAGGTATCGATCGCCACTTCAGAAGGACGGGTAGGCTTGCGAAGAGAGCCTGGCTGAACATACGCCGCGTAAGGGTGGTCGTCGGGGATGTGCTTCCTTCGGTTCGGAGGGGCGCTGTAAACACATTCCACCTTCCTTCGAATGCAATGAATGCATGGCTTTCCATTCGATGTTTCGTTACACTGTTGTTTTGTATTCATTAGATGAACCTTTTCATTGATAGTACTGTGTAACTGACCTTGATCTTCCTCTTACGGCATCTCTCACATGCATGGGACACTCGTATCCTCTCAATAACTTGCAGAGATGGTTCGGTACCCTCAAGTAGAGGAGGCTGGTTAGACAGTGCCACATCTGCTTCAGCCACGTTTGCTTGATATTGAAGGGTCACAGGACGATTCTCTGTTGCAGTGCTATAAGATGGCGCAGGAGGTGCGGAACCAGACAAGAACGGTAGACAAAGAGCTGGTGTGGGTATGTCCGGCGGCATAGTTAGCTGCGTGAGAGACTTCTCTGAAGGTTTCCGACGTAACGTCTGCTTGGTAATCTGATTACTGGATGGACAAATAATCGTTGAAGGAGGCCCTGGCGACAATGTTTCCGACGACGGAACAGACAAAAACGGAGGCGGCGGGCCCTCCAAATAGCTTTGGCACAAAGTAAAGTCGGAGTAAACTTGAGCGAAAATTGTCATTTAGAATAATGATGTGAGACGAGGTTAGTTTGCGTGCGACGAGGAAAAAGTGAAGGGCGGGGGCAAGGTCGTGGTGTACGCCGAAGCCGGAAAAAATGTCTTGGGATTGGAAACTCGTCTTATAAATTATATTTGTCGCTGTCACTTGACTAACAAACTCTCATGTATGTCGAGCCTGTCAGCTGAGACTTAGAGTCTCGCGGATGGTTGACAGCGGTTGAATGCGATTCATTGGGGTTGGACTTAGGTTGCATACTCAGGTCCGCATGGTTTTCAGCCGATCCCCCAGGTAGGTGGCTACCTTGTAAGAAATATGCTCAATTCCTGGAGAAACTAGTCCAATAAGAAGTGAGGCAATTCAAATCAGTAATGTTACAATATAAAATGTAATGGACACCCGATTAGTCCTTTAACTCCTGGTTGAACTCGCGACCTATCAGCATCCGGCGGATTTCTTGGGTGCCAGCACCAACGGCATAAAGCCTAGAGTCGCGGAGAATACGACCGACGGGGTATTCTGTTGCACAATATCGTCAATATATTGGTCAAAGGAAAGAAAATGAGGTACTGTTTCACCATTAATGTAGCCATTGCCTCCAAGACACTGCATGGCATCGAGCGCAACCTCTATCGCTTTCTCAGTTGAATAAAGGATGGCGCCGGCACAGTCCTGACCGAATAAATGTCAATATTTCCGTTGCTCTTAACAGTTGCTGTCGACTTACACGGCGACTAATCTTTCCTTCATCACAAGCTCGAGCGACAGCGTACACATATGAACGAGATGCGTTCATTTTTGTGTACATGTCCGCGATCTTAGCTAAGAAAAAGATGTGTTCAATATATCTGGATGGATTTCGATAGGAAATGATGTGCTTACCTTGCATCAGTTGGAATGTCCCAACAGGTTGTCCGAATTGCTTGCGATCGTGAACGTACTCGACAGCATAGTCGAACGCGGCTTGCATTAACCTATTAAAGGGTAAATGCAACCGTTCTAGAAAGAAAGTTAGAGGTATATATGACTTGCCCAAGAGGCCCTCCGCTGAGAACAAGTCGCTCGAGATCCAAGCCAGACATAAGTACTGCCGCCCCCTTGTCCACTTTGCCCAGGACATTCTCTGTCATGTGAAACTTCAGCGTCGATCCTTTTTCGAGGTTTTCAGCAATGCGAACCTTCGGGAACTTCACAGTTTTCAAATACGAGCTCACAAGTATCACTGCCACGCTGCAACGCAATTAGAAGTACGCATGAATCGGTCTACTGCCGTACTTACCATGCCGACCTTGTCCAGCTTCTGGTGTGTGCTGAAGCCGGGCATACCCTTTTCGATGATGAATGTCGTGATTCCTTTGCTACCTTTTTCGGGTGAAGTCTTGGCGTATACAACTAAGGTTGAAGCTACAGGGCCATTGGTGATCCTAGTTTTAAATTAGTGAGAGAATAGCAAGATAAGTGTCCGAAGACCAGGAAAAAGGGGGGTTCACGTACCAAAACTTATTCCCATTCAACCTGTATCCTCCATTAACCTTTTCTGCCTTCAGCTTCATGCTGACGACATCGCTGCCCGAACCCGGCTCGCTCATAGCCAGCGCGCCGACCTTCTTCCCGGACACCAGGTCTGGGAGATACTTTGCCTTCTGCTCCGGCGTGCCGTGGCGGTGAATCTGGTTGACGCACAAGTTTGAATGGGCGCCGTACGAGAGTGCGACGGAGCCGGACGCCTCGGAAAGCGCCTCCATCGCGAGGGTGTGCTGCAGGTAGCCAAGTCCAAGCCCACCATACTCAGGCGAGACGGTCACACCGAGTAGACCCATGTCGCCCAACTTTTCCCACATGTCCTACGTACCAAGGTAGTTCATTCAGAATACAGTTGACATACAACATGCGCCTTCATACCATAGGAAAGTTGTTTGTTCTGTCAATCTCAGCGGCACGCTCTGCAAGTTCGCGTTGTGCAAACTCCTGCACAGCACCACGAAACTGCATCGCATGTCAGCACGACAACATCTCGACTGAGTAATGTCTCACACTTTACCTCCTCTTGTTCTGAAGTCAAACCCGAGATGTCCGTGTTGTAGAACGAGCGTGCACGCGAAGACGCGTGCCTCCTGGCATTCCAAGCGAGACTGCTACCAGACGCTAAAGGACCAGACAAACGACGAGGAGACGCGAGCGTACGAGCGAGACGAGAAAACTGCATGGCGAGTTTTGGAGTCGAGAGAAAAGGGCAAAGGAAGAGAGCAGGGCGGTCCGGAGCAAGGTGTTTGACTGTGGTGGAGTTGAGTAGATCGCGGGCAAGTCGGCTATCCAAGATCCGTCCCGGAGTGCGGGGTATAATGCATCTATACATTCCTCCCACGGATACAAACTACGTAAGATGGTATATAAGTCAATAAGTCCGATACAAAACTAGGAAACACAGCCAAAGAACAGAAGATATTATGTAGACAAGCTGGACTGTCACTACTATACTTATAAGTAAATAGGCATCACAGCAACTGAAAGGACACCGACAATCACGGTGAGAATAACAAGGAAACGCATGGTGTCTGCACTCGCCTTCTCTGACTCTGGGACTTCTATGCGATCATCCCACTCCTCGTCGCTCTCAGTAGACTGATTGGTTAGAATCGACCTCGCGGGAGCCCAAGCATCGATGCATATCTTCCTCTTCTCGTCTGGTAACTTCGCATACGAACCCACGATCTCCTTGTCCAATGCTTCCCACATCGCAATCTTGCGCACAGTCTTCGGATCAAGATCGATGACGCTGACCCTATCCGCTGCAGGCTGCCCGGGGTGGAGGTTCAAAATGAGCGAGCAGTCCTTGAAGCTCATACTCATCAGGTACGCGAGTAGATGGTACCGCACAATCTTGTGGTCCTCCGCATCCGGCTCAGGCGCGTCAATACTGAGTGCGCCGTCGGTATCGGTGAAGTGGTCACGGTACGCCTCCACAAATTCAATCCACTCTGCGACGTCCGGCTCGGCGAAGATGGGGTCCGCGTCGGGGTCAGACATGATGAGTTCCTTTCGGAAGGGCATGCCAGCGCGGTGAAGGAGCAGATGAATGCCCTCGATGTCGAGCGAATCAAGCGTGCGTTGTAGTCGGGCTAGTGTAGGAAAAACGGGGGAGGAGAGGACGAGTTTGGAGACGAGCTCTGTGAAGCGCTCGCGCAAGTCCACATCAGGTGCCACATCGGAGGATGTATCAGAAAGGATTTCAGAAGAGAGGCGGGCGAGGGAGAGCTCCTAAACATACAGCATTGATATGACAAACACGCATATATGAGCGGTGTTCGACGCACCTTGGTTGGGTCGACCAACTGTCCATCGACGAACACACGCAAGTTGTTGGCGTGCCCCTCGCTATGAACCCATCCGTCCCACAGCCCGTGGACAGCGTGATTAACGCGGCCCTCGTTTCTGGAATACAGGTCCAAAGGGCAATATCCTAGAGGAGGTCTTTCTCCTTTTGTCACCGTGCGATGATGGGCATGCATGCAGAATCGACATGTTCTCGTCTTAAGGTATCGTGTTTCGTTCGAAAGGTAGGTCGGGTTGGGTAAGAACCCCCACTTAGGCTGCACGCAGTAGAATAAGCGGATGACGTTGTGGAACCTTTCAGAAGTTCTCACCTTAATCTCAATCGTCCACCCACGGGTGCCAATGAGGTCTGTGGCAAGCACAGCTTTATGCCTAGCCAAGTCGATCCTGTCTTTCTTCCTTCTGCTCTCGGGCCGTCGAGGCTCAACAAGCCGTGCGAGCTCTTCCAACCACGACCTGTCAACTACCGCGATCCTGAAGTGTGGCAAGCAGTCGTACGGTAAGAGGCGCTCGATGACCTCTCCTTGGAATTGTACAATAGGGTCGTCTGGCTCGGACCAAAACTGAGGCGACTCTTCGAAGACGACGTGGATGTCCGCCTTGCGCAGGCGGAGGACGAGGCCAAAAAATTTGGAGGTGGCTCCTCCGATAAACGAGAGAACGAGAGTGGAACCACCCTCGGCTACGTATTTCCAGTCGGAGGGGAGAGTCTCTTTGAGGTGGAATGGTTCATGAGAGTGGGTGGTCATGATGGTCGATATGAAACGTCACAAGCCGAAAAGATGAAAAAAAGAAGAAGAAAATCGAGTTAATACGACGGGTTTAAAGGAAAGCGTGGATGCGGTGCGGAGGCTCAGACTTGCCAGCAAGACCCTTGCACGAAAGTGGGAGACAAGTATGGTTTGGTAACGTCACGGACTTTTAGCTACAGAGTCTGTACAGCAGAGGATCATTTTTTAGGGGGATGGATAAACCTGTGCAGCTGATACAGATACCTGAAACACTGTACCCAGCCCTTGGGTAACTGTCTCCACCGGGGCGCGTTAGTATATTCCCCTCGCGAAACTGGCAGTGCATCGAAGCACCCGTTCATTTACTCTTATTGAGAATGTTGAAAAGTCTATTTTTAATAATTTAATTCGGAACTAACCAAGCAGCTTTCGACGCTTTCAACACGCCAGTCATTGATTGAGCCAACAAAGAGCATTAATTTTAAGCAATTATTTAAAAGCAATCGTCAACAGGAGCAGAGTCTGTAGTACAAAGAAATATCAACGCTATAACAGTGCACAACGGGATCGTATCTCAAGCACACAAAGTTCTGATAGAAAGCGTAAAGTCACGCATTAGAGTCTGAAAGCACGTCGTTCTGAAAGACCGTAGTCCAACGTTCAAATTCTCCGCAGACGCTCGGCCCTGAAGCCTAGAGCGAGCGACGGTGATGGAATACGACCGAGTTCTTGTTCATAAAGTCGATCTGAGTTTTGCGGTACGTGTCCGGGATCATCGTCGTATTCGCTCCGTTCAGCTCGAGGATGGCAGGCGCCTTGGTCGTGTACTTCTTCCACTCGGGCTTCTTGACGCCCTTGCCGTCGTTCGGGGTCAGCGAGACAGCGAAGGACACCCAGTAGTCGATCATACGCAGGCAGAGCGCCTGCGACGCGGGCGTCTTGGTCTGGCAGTCGCCATAAACGTAGGGGATCTCACGAGCGTGCGTGACGCCGAGGTAGGCGGGATCCTGGGGCTGCGGGTCGGTAAAGAGGTAACCGTATGAGATCACGCCATCGGCAGCGGTTTCCTGCTGAAGCAAGCGACGTTGGCTTTGGAAGCTGAGGTCACCAACTGTAAATTTTGGTCAGAAAGCGGTTGGTGAGAAATGGAGTCAATGCGAACGAACGGATAGCCGCAACGCGTTTGTAGGCTTTGTTAAAGCCGAAAGTGTTGTTCCCGGTGTTGTACGGAGATCCGAGAGCGGGGTTGTCTGGGTAGAGCTCGAGGATCTTGTTGGCCGCGTCGGCGAGGACGTTTGGACCGACATTGGCCACTAAGCTTGGCGAGTAGCTGTACAAGAGGCTCTGCTGAGCTGTATCGCTGGTGATGGTGCTTGGGTTTCCAGAGAACAAGGTGCCCTCGTCGAGGTTCGTGCCCGTGATGAAGGGGATCTTCGAGTAGTTCCCTGTCTTGAGGGCGACACTTGGGAGGGTCGGGTAGATGTCGTCGCCGAGCACAGGTACGTAGGGGTACTGCTCAGTGCCTTTCGAAACGCCAGTGACGATGGCCTGGATGAGGCCTGCGGAGGTAAAGTTGTTCTGCGCACGGAGGCAGCCCAGAGCGCCGGGCTTTCCGGCGAAGGACGCACAGGCAGGCACGGCCTCGACGAAGTTGTCAAACGCCTTTCCGCGGTACGCGGCGTAGTTGCTGACCGTGCTCGCCCCTGAGCCAGACTCAAGAATCTGTTTTGGAACACAGGCACATACGATCAATGTTCGTCCAGAATTGGATGTTTTAGCGACAAACTCACCACACTCCGTGCGAGGGAAGAGAAGTTCGGGCGGAGCTGGTGGATGGCAATTGAGATGGCACCTGCGCTCTCTCCGAAGACGGTCACCTGCAAGCAAAAACAAGCTTAGTGCGGGAGTTTGTGCATAGTCGAACAGACGGTAGCTACCTTCTTCCGGTCGCCGCCGAAATGAGCGATGTTAGCTTGAACCCACTCCAAAGCTGCAACTTGATCACGAAGTCCAAGGTTGAGCGAGTGATCCGCCGCCGCTTCGTCTCCTTGGGGGAACTAAGGAAAAATACAAAGTCCGATTTAGCAATTCTGCGTGGGAAGGGAAAAGATGAAAAAAAAGGCACGAACACCAAGGGGACCTGTCCTGTAATTGATGCTGACGAAAATGACGGGCGTACCGCGTGCGACACTCTGGGCGACGATCGCGCTTCCGTTGTAGAGCACACTGTTGCCGTCAAGGAAACCGCCTCCATAAATCCACAAAAACACGGGCAATAACGGCGTCTTTTGGGGGGATGGGGTGACGGCAGGACGGAGGACGTTCAAGAACAGACAATCTTCCGAGTACGACGAGGTGTCATTGGACTGAAGATGATTCGAACGAAAAAAAGACAAGCCATCTATTGTTAGAACATGACAATTTTCAATGTTTGAAAGCTTGTCTACGCACAGGCTGAAGGCATCCCTTTCCGTACGATGTTGCGTCAATAGTCTTAGTCTTGTACGACGTCTTCAGCACTGGCGCACGCAAGCGCAGTGATCCTACAGGCGGTTCGGCAAAAGGAATACCTGGGGAAGTGTGAGCCGACGAACTCAAAAGTGCCTCCGTCGGAGTCCGTACCTCCGAAAAACTCTTGCTTGAGCGTTGGGATTTCCTTTCCGATGATCTGTGTATTTCCGACATTCACAACGCATGCGGTCGTAGAGATTGTCAAAGTGGCCAACAGGCCAGCGAGGGTCGTGAGCCTCATGGCTGAGGGTACGTGGGGATGGTAAAGGAGAGAGTGGATGGAGACCTATGAACGTTTGCTCCGGACTTTATTCATTTTTTTTGAGGGGCGCGTGGAAACACTACTACCGCCTCATGCATCTCTACGCGTGCAATTCTCAACGCATCATATTTTGACAGACCCAGGAACCGATTGGTGCTGACTCTCTGCGCGTGTGGAAGAGGGGCGCAGAGAAGCGAGGAAGTACCCTTGGGGTCACAGTGGAGAAGGCTGCGGCCCGTGGTAGCAGTCCGCAGTTGCCGCACAGGTTGTTACCGCGGCGGGCAACTCGGCATGCCGGTGTTCCGGAGGAGACGCGCGCGCTAGGCTGGTGGCACTGATCCGGTGAGGTCTGGATGGCAGTGGGACGGAAGTTGAGCCAAAACAGTACTCGACCCTTGATGCATGCTGATCCCTGCCTCCTCCCACCTCCTCAGTCTTTGCTATGCAAACGCTCCTTGGAGCACAGACTGACAGTGTAAACCAAATCAATGTAGTGTGGCAAAGCATTATATTGGCGAAACCCCAGCGTGGCTTCGGAACATTATAGCCCTACTATTAAGGGACCACAGCTACTCGCCAATAAGTATTACTTTGTTATCTGCACCTTGTTTTCAAATATTAACGGAAAAGTCGTCATCCGAGCCAGCATCAGAAGGCACAAGGGGAACTCGAGCAATTTTCCAGGGCGGATTATGGATCGGCATCTTGCCCTTTCTAATGACGCATGTGTCAGCAAGATTCCACTAAGAAATATGTGAGAGCGCCTGCAAGGCCACGCGTCTCTTCTTTTACTTCGATCCTTGTGTTTGAGATGGCTGTCTGACTAGGAGTAGGTCGCGCAGTGGGTTCGAAACAACTATATATCCAAAATGGTTGATCCTTATTTCTCCAGCATGATATAAGATTGTTATTTGAGATAATGGTATACTTCTAGTTGTAAACACGGCCTGTCAATAGCAACAGTAGCACAAACACAGTAGCTATATTACATTTCCATTAACGTCCGAACAAATAGGAACAGAATATCGTAATCTAGAAGATCGTCAGCATGCTAAAAACGCACGTTCTACTTATCTTAAAACGAGTCATTATGTTCTAGTTCTTAATCTGAAACAGAAAGCGAATCGGTTGGCTTGCAGTAAAGAAAATCCGCGAGGGCTTGTAGCTGATCGCGCTCAGCTTCATTGCATGTCATCGACGCGATTACTGATCTATCATCAAGGCGAAGATTAGCACTTGCTTCTCGAGCCTTGTTCTCGTATATCTGCGCAACTGCTCGAGATATTAGTTTCATTCGTGAGGTAATATATTAGGAATAGGGCACTGGCCATAGTCGTTCCCCTTCGAGCGTTCGCAATGTGCCATAAGTAAATAAGCCTTTACGCAGTTAGTTGTCGAGAAATCCCAGTACAAGGAGATCTGAACCTAACAACAGCAATTTAGTATGGTAAACGTTCTTGGACTAGATTGATTCATTTACCTTCGCAAACTCTGTAAGCTCAGCTTCTAATGCCTCAACTAACCAAGCTTCATAAGCTGCAGTTTGTTTCAAGTGACTGGTTTTATGTATCAGTTGTGCAAAGAGGCTGAAAAAAAAAGAGAGGGGACTCACGGTAAAGAAATGAGCAGGATAGGTATGGTGAGGTGAAGCGGAAGTGTAGACTGCCAGTAATTATCGACGAAGGAGCTGTGGCTGAGAAATGGAAACTTATGTCCATAGACTTCAAAAAAAGTTTGAATGGCATCAAGGATTATGGGCCAGCTGTTTGGGTCTCTCAGCAGCTTTGGCACTAGGGAGTAAAACGGAACTGAAGCCAGTTCTGTGATCGATCCACCAGGGTTGTACGCGGTCGCTTTGAAAGGGAAGGATGACATGCTACCTGAAGTCAGGTAATGTTCCCGGATACCATCAGAGGCTTCAGGGAACAGTATTGATGGTGGTTCTGTGAATGCACTTGAAGTCCTCGCCTCCGAAGTTGGGGTTTCTTGAAAGCGAGTGTGCTCTGGGCTGACCGCAGAGCCAGGTAAGGCCGTCAGGTCTGTTGCCAAAAACTCGAGCATATGTTGCTCTTTTTGTGTGATGTTCTTCTTTCGGTCGATGAAAGTGCAGTCTAATCCTGCACTATTGCAAGATTTGCAGCCTGTGTGTTGTGATGTATTGTCGATTTGGCATTTCCGCTTTTGTCGACGACTAGTAACGTATGAGACAATTAGCCTCGTCGTATTTTGACAAATAGTCAACTCACCATCTATCGCAAGCTAAAATCAAATGTCGATTGTGTTTCTTGAGTGCGGGCATATGCGGATGCTCGAGTACGAAGGCAGACATTTGAAACGTATACTACTAGCAGAGGTCAACGTAAACAGATGGCAAGATGTATGAGGATGGTTTAGCTGGTCAAGCAATGTTTTATCCTCATCAGGCCTAATCTTTGTTAGCTCATGTATCATAATTGCGGATTGAAACTGACTAAGAATAGAATGATCGGTTGGAAAAATTTGAGACATCGCCCTACGCAAGAGTCATGTCGAACTTCAAATGCTGATTAAGCCTTCTAGTGTTAACAGCCTAAGGCTCATAATCCCGTAAACGGTACGAATAAACGATTACGCAACGCATCGGCTTCTCCCATATTTAGATGACGACTATAATTGCCAGTCCCGAATTGCAAACTTCTCGTGCAGCAGATGCCGGTGACAGTCAAAGCCGAAGCGGAGTTAATATGTTGCTCCGAGGGCGGCAGTTCTGACTGTCCAGAATCGACGAGTCTGGCCAGTGGACCACACCTCCTGGGCACCCACGTGTGTTGACCGATTGACTTTAAATGTCACCTGGAGACATCCTATCGATCGGAACCTTCGAGTAGCCTCGAACTGTATCACTTATAAATCCAAGAAGCTTCTTTTGGCAAAGTGTGATAGCTTATTGACTGTTCACGCATCATGTTTACCATGCTAACCCAGACTTCACTTCTGTGTACGTACGTGCCGGGATTTAGCGGGATTACTTGTTCACAATGCCACTGCACAATATCACACATATTTTTAGTCATCAGAGTCGAAAACACATGTAGAGAAGCGGCAGTATTAATAATAGAGGTGTTAGAATAGTTGCTACAATTGGTCGATGTGAACCCGGAAGGAGTGGACAATGGTGGTTAGGCACATGAAAACACCTGGGGTGAATCCAAGTGACAGGGAGAGGTTGCACAAATTAAAGAACCTGCGCAATTGACACATCTACTTCTTGCGCCCTTTCGTTCCCTTTGCGTTCTGCTGTTGAGCCGCTTGCTGCTGAGCAAGGAGTTGAGCCTGCGCCTGTGCAGCGTCAAAGTCTTTCGCTCGACGGAAAAGTAGGACATGGGGCTCCGGCGCTAACAGTACAAAAAAAAAACATTCACTAAGCCTCGTGCAAGTATGGATGAAAAGTATGGATGAAGTCGATTCTACATACCATGCACCTCATAATGCACCCATCCCAGACTCTGAGTGATGCCAATGCCTCGCCATTCATTTTCGGAGAGCAACCGTAGAACGCCAGAGTCTTCGGAAGAGAAGTAACTCTTCGGAATCAGCTTGAGGAGAGGCTTTGGTAAGATGACATGACGATATTCGTAGTGATCGTCTGAATAGCGCTCGGAGTAGTGGATCCTGGCAACAGCAGAGGATAGCGTAGCGTCAGGACAGGTATCACAGTTGGGACAGTCTAGTATCGGACTTTTCAATGTATTCGTTAATTTTAGCTTGGTCGGCCATAGCGTTTGCCTAACAGGGTGGATGAGAGTCTTGGTGGTTAGAGGACAAGGGCCTACCTGATTGGCAACGCGCCCAGTCACAAGCCGCCTCGTCGCAAGTGCATCGGCGCTTAATTACCCTGGTTCTTTCCCACGGCGCTACCCATACATGCTGGTCCATTTTCATTAACCCCTCATTCGAGCGTTCACTTCGATCGTTGCCTTCCTCTGTGTGTGTTGCTGGCTATTTTCGCCGTCGTCGCCACCAAAACTCGATCTGCATCTTAATGGGTACCAACACACTTCCTTCGAAGCCCGATTCGAAACCAGCTGCGGCTCCAACAGCCACGAATGCTTCTGCTCTGAAACAAAAGTCAGGCATCCGCGCCGCTCTCGAATATACTGGTATCCCTCCGTCTCTGTTCGAAAAGCGCCCCAGACTACCATCGAGGAACTGGCTTATCTTCTTATCTGTTGTCGGAGCGTCTGTGGGCATGTATGTCTATGACCGTCGAGAATGTCGGAGGATACGGGAAGAATACGTTCGACGCGTCGCGCACCTCGCCGACGCCCCGCTTCATAGCATGGACCTACCTCGCAAGGTTACGGTTTACGGTGCGAAATGGCCTGGTGATGAGGACTACAATCGCAACATGAAATACTTCCGCAAATATGTCAAGGTGTGCGTTCAAACTTGAAGGATGTTGTTGCTATTTACTGATCTTCCGACGGGAAGCCTGTCTTGCACGCTGCAGCAGTCGATTATGACATGGTAGTCGGCAAACGCACCGGGGATATTGAGGAGCTAATTGCGGATCAAACCAAAGCCAAGCGGCGTATAGCTGCTGGTCTGGATCCAGAGCCACAGAGTAGTATTCCCACTCCAGTGAAATTCACACCGGAAGAGAAACGGAGACGAGAGCTCGAAGGCGGTATCGTCATCGTTGGGCGTGGGACGTTTAAAGAATTTTTACACGGACTAAAGCGCGGCTGGACAGATGGGCTCGATATGATTGACAAAGAGGCACAACTTGCGCATGAGCTGGAACTTGACGGAGTGTTTGATGAACCTGACGATGGCTCATTTTCCCCGTCTGGGCTTGGAGCAGATGGCGAACCGATACCAACGCCATCCCGCTTACCTTCTACGACAAATACGCCTGTGCCCATCTTCTCACCCCTGCAAGCTCAAATGCAGAATATGAACAAGCCGCACCTTGCAGAGGCGAGGGAGGAGAGGCCACAACCAAAGCCGTCGAATGTGCCTTCGCACTTGAACACGCCTCCCACATTTATCCCACGCTTACCGCCGCTCTTGCTTGTTCAACACACAAATCACATCGGCCTCTCGCAGATCCCTATCATGATCTGGGAATGGTTCAACGAACGCCATCGTGTGCAGGCAGGCGCCGAGGCAGGCCTCCGTCTGGTCATGGGCCACACTCGACCATTTGTTGGCCCCACTACCAACGTGAGCTCAGACGAAGGACTTGTCGATCCCGCCACGACCCTTGGATCCAGCACAGAGTCTCCTTCAGCTCCCAAGTCTGGAGAGACAGACCTTGATTTCGACCGCCTTGGTGAATCCTACTACAAGTCGTCACTTAGTAAGTGGCCGGACGAGATCGAGAAGGCTCGCAAAGATTATTATGCGGCTCTTCCAAAGAAGCTTGAGACAGCTCGCGCTCTTGCACGTCGCATACGTGAGCCAACTTCCGAAGAGCAAGCAAACCCTCCTCCTACTGAGAACGATCTCCGTCAGGAGCGAATGCGCAAGGAGCAGCGCTGGCGCGCGGACATAAAAGGATGGAAAATCATCAAGCCTAGTGCCGACGCAGCGTGGGACGAGCGGTTTAGAGAGGCACTGAGCGTGTATGTTGACCCGCCTTTAGGAGTAGAGGAGGCTTCACCACAGTCGAAGGTATAAATAAGATTAAACTTAATGCTGTATTTCTCTACGTAATCCAGATCACCTGCCTTCTCTTAATTCGAGTATGCCAGTTTTTTAGATCGTCTCGAAGTACCACTTTTTAACCTACTTTACTTCGAGTGTCCAATTCCCGTGGTTGCCAACGCACACCACGTGAGCTTTCTCAGCTCTGTTGTCGTTAGTCAGAGTGCTCTCGATTTATGGGGAGGTTGCGTCATTGCTTCCGCGACTGCTGCGTAGATCTGATTCCGGCGTCCGCCCGGGCTCTAGTCCGTTCCGTAACTAGCCGATATGACGGTCGGCCTCACATAAGCCCTTGCTCCAGAACCTTGTACTGCCGAGCTCCAAGCTTTCCCAGTCTCTCGGAGTCTTTTTGACGCCGCCGAATCAGTGTTTAGCTAGTTGACTGCCGCCTTGCCGCGCTTCATCCGACCTTACTATTGGCCGGCGCCCCAGCTCCTTTCTCGATTGCATGGTCTCCTGGCGAATAGTGCGGGCTGGTTCTTGGTGCACAAATCTAATATTGGACGCGGGCCGTTCATTCACTGCCACAGGTCATGACTACCCCTGAGTTTGGGACTAGTATCTCGACGTTTCCTACGATGTTGCCCGATTATTATCGGCCAGGATATAATCGAGTACATGCATAGAGAGAAGAAATGATTCCATTTACCTCTGTTTTTGATGTCTCGTATTCCTCAGTCTGAAGGATTTCGTGCATTCGTGTACGAGCAGCCCCAGGCTTCACGTCCTACGCCACGCAGGAACCTCGGGAATATCATCTCCTGTGATCGATGGTGAGCTATTTTTTGCGATAGTATGAGACTTGCGCGGCTGAGATCACATCCTACTTGCTCTACAGTCGTCGACGGAAGACTAAGTGTATAGCCTCTTCACAAGGACAAAGTGCGTGCGAAGGCTGCATTAAGTCGACAACTCAATGCACTTTCGTCGACCGCAAGCATCGGTTAGAGGACCGATGCAATACTGTTTTTTCCAATGCATCAGAAGTAGGGAATAGCGCAAGGACAAATGAAACTTCTCATTCCCCAGTATATACAGAAGGGCACACACTCACGCACTCCGATAATCAAGCAATGTTCGCAAATGGTTTTAAGCCGATCTGATACTTACATCTAATCCCCTTGTGTGACGATTTAGCAGCTCTTCTGATGACCACGCTACTATGGCCTCTGATTTCGTGCTGCCTTGCCAGGATGAGCAAATGTTTTGGCTGGATCCTTCTGTTGAGCTTTTCACCTCTGGTGTTGACGGCGACGAGCCTAACCCCGCGTTGATGCCATACTTCATCGAAGCCTTCTTCTCAAACTATTCGTTGGGTCCCCTTTTTCTCACATATGACAGTAAAGTGAGCGCATATTTGCTTTCAGCACTACCTATTCCGTTGGCTTGTATGATTGCTGCCCTGGGGTCTCTGTGAGCAAATGAAATACTGTTCTTGTTGTGTATACCATTAACCATAGAGTTAGCTACTGCAACAATCTAAATAGCATCGACTTTGAGTTTGTATCGTTTCAGTATGCTGAGAAAGCCAAAGTGAGTTTTTTGATTAAAATTTTTACAATATTCACTTCTATTCGCTTCCATATATACAACACATACCTAAAAGGTTCAAAAGCTCACAAAGCTGAATAGGCTTACGTTCCCGCTATCTGGAAACTACCCTCTAAATCTACAATCCAGATCCTCTTGTTGATATCTTGGTACGATCAAAATTGCGGAAATTTTGACTGTGGGTAGTTTGAGATGCCCATCCTGCTAACATGTAGGCTAACAAAACTGTGTGTATGCAGCTGCGACCGCCTATCGGCAAAGAGCATTCCAGATAGGTGAAGCTTTGGGACTTGGCGCAGATGATCTAACTGCGTCTGCGGCCATCTCGGTGATCAAATGACTTTTACGCGAGTTTTGAGACAACACACAGCTTTGGGGCCAGCTCACAGCTTTGATACCAACGGCCGTATGATTTTGACTTACAGATCAACTGTATAGTTCGTGGACGTATATGTAGTACTCTAGCCTGTTAGCAAATGGCACTTGCTTCTTGATTATGAAACGTATCTTAAAACAAATAAGTGGACTCACCAAGTAGCGAAATTTCAGAGGAGCTATTCGGGTTTGTTTATATAAATAGCAACCCGGGACCACAGACCAGTGTATGTGTGGTCCATTGATTATTATCAATTAGTCTGAGAATCATTGTACAACGTAGTAGACTAACATGGCTACTAATATTATTGATTGTGGTAAGTATGATGTTGTGGACCGTCTTGCATTTAGTAGCCCGCATTGGTACTGTGAGTCTATAAGAAGCTGTTTACGGAGGACTTGCATAAATTCTGACTAACATGTTTTGTTCCGACAAAATACTGGTGGTTTCAAGATACGCTAGTTACGTCATCATTCTAGAGGCGCACCGAGCCGGAATACTAAATACCATGTAATTAGGTAAAACAGTTCCGATCAACGGATTCGTTACAACCGGGCCCATCGGGCACTTTGGTTTTACTCCAACTACCAACTCCTGAGTCGACGGTCTATCGCTTAGGCACACAAAACATCTCCTTCAGGCATCTTCAAACCAAGTTCTCTCGACTATCCCTCACAGCCTGCACTCAAGCGATCTTGCTCCGCCGATGCTTGCTTACTTCAAATTGCCTCGCCTACCACCTGGTCACTGGTCAAAAAGTAAACTGTAAGAAGATGCCGCTTGAAGTCAGTGCGTTGCGTAGCCGATGCGGGTTTCGATTAATTTTCCGCCGAGGTCGATTCTCCTGGTTCGATTCACTGTACCGAGCGGCCCTTGACACTTGGCGACCCGTAGAGATGCATGGCTCTACGCGTAGAGGCACCTTTGTGTCACCACCGCCTCTAACCAGTCATTGGGAGAGCTACCCTTAACTTCACCGGCATTTGGTGCATCATGTAATATTGAGCTGAGCAGTGCACAATGCAGAGGTATATGAGGAGAGGAGAGCAATGAGCGAAAGTATCTATAATCAATCCCGCACAAGTTCTACGTTCATCACCTATATCGGCTCAAATGGAAGGATCGTCGAAGGCACATATGACATCAGGGAAGAGACACCCTGGTCATCTGATTGTTGCATGCGATAGATGGTGAGCAAATAATGTACTTGTCACTTTACGAAGCTGACCATCGCCTTTTGCGTATAGCCGACAGAAGAAACAGAAATGCGATGTTGTTCAAGCCTACGTTGGATGTGAAAGCTGCGTCCGAGCCGGTGTACTTTGTACTTTTGTAGACAGGCAGCGCTATCTAGCTGACCGGGAAAGCACTATTCGAGCCCATGTTGCTGAGACACAAGGTTTGACATCGAGGTGTGTAACCTTGCTCTTTTTAGCCACTGTTTTCAATTGTAGCTGATATCGACGACAGTCAGCTCCCGAGCACTTCTAGCAATATTACAAGTGACATTGGAAGCATGAGCCCCGGATACTGGGTTTCTCCTACAATTTTGTTTGCACCTGGCATTACTGGAAGCGAACCTAGTCCTGCTCTGATGCCCCAATTCATTGAGCAATTCTTCCAAGACTACCCGGTTGCATCTAGCTTTATGAGTTACGAGCAAACTGTGACTCAGTTTCTTAACTCAGCGCTTCCCGTGCCGTTATCAACTCTAATAGCTGCTTTGACCGTTTTGTGAGTGTTACAGTGGCATAATCTATTCGCAATGCTAACGCCACATGCTAGTCGCTGTGGAGAGCCTGCCCTCTCAACTCTTCGTGGAGTGAACTTGAGGGAAGCATCTGAACAGTATGCTGAACATGCAAGGGTAAGATATCGACAGCTTATTTCATAGTATTTATAAATTAATATCAAACATGGAATCATAGGTCCATATCGCCACTCAATGGGATGTTCCATCCGTTGTTATGATGCGATCTCTTATCTTAATTTCATGGTATGAGACGCTGAAGACCAATACAAGCAGTTAGTCAATTTCTTCGCCTATGTATTTTGCGAGTCTCATCAAGATTGCAGCGGCCAAATCATATTTGAAGAAAGCGCACGAACTGGGCCTCTTCTTTCATCTTGATTCGGAGCCTACAATACTGTCCATGACCGATAAAGAGAGTGAACGGCACCTTTTGCGAGGGCTTTGGATGGCCAGTCAAGCAGGTTCTCCATAGAGGGGCTGCTTTCGAGGCGTACAGGTAAGGTTAAGTGGTAGTATGCCGGCGGCTCATTGTAATCACGTTGTGCTTGATTGCCTCCTGTATGTGGAGTCATAAGGAGCTCGCATAAATTATCGATTTCTATGCAAAGAAGTGCTTCTTCATCGCTATGAGTAGCAGTACCGATAAAGTATCGCGATTCCTATTCAAGGAACGGCTTAGTTGTAGAAATGCTTTTGGCACGTGCAACCTTTTTCTGCCGGCTTGCTGCGTCATCCAGTACATAGCGCCAGGTCAGCCAAGCGTTTGCCAGTAAAGCGCGCTTATCCAAACGCACACCTTTCTCGGCATTCATGAGTTTTATGATACTAGTATGTCGGCCAATCTGATAAGTGCCTGGACCAAAGGTCTTGATTTGTTGGCGCGAACTTGTTTAATTTAGTTTTTTTTTTTTTTTTAGGATTATGCGTGGCAGGATAGCGCCTACTGTGTAGCAATAAAGCCAAGTGAAATAGCTAAGCGCGGTGCTTGATCCGGGGCTCGAGATCCGGTGTTTTGTGGTATTGAGATACCGAATGGCTGTGCGGTGCTCGTTGAAACTGGCAGGTAGCCCGAGCGAGAACCCAGATGTCTCCTTTCTGTCCGGTTCTTTCATCTTGTGTCACAACTTAGTTGAGCCAAGTTGTGGTCTCTAATATTCACTGACGGACTCACACTCATCCCTCGTCAAAATATGTGACTCGAGACTTGAACTGAGGTGAGATCGAAGCGGGACTGAACTTCCCGTAGTCTACAACCTTGAGACGTTTTATTTTTGACAGCGGTTTTGCTTGAAACTGGCATAATGTCAATGCATCAATTCATCTGCGCCGGAAACAACGAAGGTGCCGTGCACGACTCGACCGTGGAGAGTGTAGCCTAGTGTGGAGTTCTAACCCGAAAATACGATGACAAACCGTTCCGGCTTCAATGCTGCGAAAGCCAACCGCGCAATGCTCGAATTGCTCGCAACGGTTTCGTTGACTGCAACGGAGATTGCTTCCTCTTTTGGAGGATTATGGAATGTACAACCGAGCTTGTTACAAAACTCGAGCATATATATACTCCATGTCGGTGCGCTGATGAGAGGTATCATCTACTTGGTGTATCACTAAGTGCTTATTCTCGTCAAACTGGCTGCCTTCATACTTGAACATCCTGGCTATACCTCTCCAACAGGAGGAGGAAGGCGACACCCACATTTGATTGTGTCTTGCGATAGATGGTCAATGAAATGACAAACGCTACGATCATATTCACAATTTCTGACAACATTTACTATAGTCGCCAGAAGAAACTCAGGTGTATAATGTCACAAGGGCAAACAACCTGCACGAATTGCTTGCGTTCTAGCACTGAATGCTCGTTTCTTGACCGGCAACGTTTCTTAACCGAACGTGAATCTGCAATTCTCGCATGCATGTCGCAACGCAACGACATCACTGACTTGCCTCGTCAAGATTGGATAACTTTGGAGAGTGCCGCAGGCACTATTGGTCCGCCCGTGAAGTGAGCATCCCGTTAGATGTTTTGCGTCCAGTTACAACTGAGGCTCTACCGTGATTGATCTTATACTAATTCTATGGGTACAGTCCCGGAAGTGATGAATCACCTGGAGACGCGACGCTGGGAGACCCTTCTATGGCCCAGCATTCACCCCCAACAGCCTCACGTGTGAACGCAGAATCAAACATGGATCCCTACTCAGCAATAATGACGCGCTTTATTGAAATATTCTTCCGCCACCATCCTCATGTATTCCCGTTCCTCGACCACAGTAACACGATGAACAGCTACTGGAACTCGTCTCTTCCGCTTCAGCTCGCTAATCTGATAGTTTTGCTTGCACTCCCGTGAGTTGGACCAAACGTTTTACTCAATGCATATGACTAACCAGAAACAGATACTGCTCTAGAGGTGAAGTCTTGAATGGGGTTGATCTTTCAGCGTCAACCACTCATTGCAGTGAACAGGCCAAGGTGAGAAAATATGCCTGTTAAACCAAGCGCAGCAAGTTTGAATTATATTTGTGCTATCTAGATCCATATATCAATGCATTGGGACAACCCATCCCTCGTCATGGTCAAGTGCTTGGTTCTTATGGCTTGGTATGAGAATTCGCAGGGACATACCGAAGGTACAGTGAAAAGCGAACAAGACCTACTAGTATCTAACATCTATTTTTAGTTACAGGTGCCTATCAGCGTAGAGCCTACGAAATGGCTGTTGCACTGAAGCTCGGGGATGAAGCCGCTATTGCGGGGATGAGTAACAACGATCAATTGGTGAAGGTGCAATTGCGAGCTTTATGGAACACTGTTCGCGCTTTTGCCTAAATAAAGAGAAGAATCTTCTGCCTATTTTTTTCAGATAAGAAGAAAATTAATAAATGCAAAGTCTCTTAGGATTTGCTCAGAGGCGTGAATTTTTCAGTAACCCAAGGTAGGCCTCGGTAGATCTATACAATTAAAAACCGCCTAGTGAGTTTAAATACAAATCCTTCGAACGAATTTTTAGATATAAATTTCTCACCGCTTTGTTTGAAGGGTTCAGCACAGAGTTCATTTGTTGTGCTATGATTTTAAGATTAGTGCGCCTTACCCGCCAAAATCGTGGATGGAATTTGGCTGTGAAATCATATGATGCACTCCAGTTTGCTTAAAGCCTAAGTACCTTAGATGGTTTTGCAAGTGATAAGCTTCATAAACTTTTTAGCTGCTTCGATTTCTTTCCGAATTTTAAGCATCAGTTCTTTGGCAACAGTACCTCCCTTGACACTACATGAATTTAATAAATCTCATCACTCAGAACCAAAAGTATTGCACAATTATATTTATCCTGAAAGTGTGAAATTCATGAATAACATCCGATACAGTAGCTACCTCAAACCCAAGAGCAAAGAGACGAATTAAAGAACATAACGGAAGTCGCGGTTTTGACGATCTGTAAGGTCCAAGAATGCCTGGAGAAGATATGACAGTCAGGTCCAGCTGCAACTATGAAAAGGCGCCATACGAGACTAACCTGATCGATTTTGCGCTCGACTTGAGTTCCATCGGCCTGCGTTTCGATGATGTAAGCATCGGCAGGCCTCTCAGAGTCGTCCACCTCGCGATCGCGACGTTGGTTCTCAGCAACGAGCACGACGCGGATGATGAGCAGCAAAAGTGCGGAGACGACGGAGCCCATGGCGATGATGGCCCACGGGATGCGGTTGCGTGGTTTCTAAAAAAAAAAGGAGTCAGACACGCGGTGGGAGGCAGTTGGACGTGATGGAAGACGTACGTATTCCTGCTTCCACATGAAAGGGCTTGCAGCATTGCCGATAGCGTATCCAATGAAGACGACAGCATTTGTTGTGATTCCTGTTAACATAACGGTATGAGTAAAGTGTTCATGGGCTTCAAGCAAATGAACATACTCTTTGTGTGCCCAGCGGTAACGACAGACACCCATGCAAGACCGTTGACGAAGGGCACGATTGCGCAGACTACTCACAGTAAGTTTCTGAAGGTAGGCGTAAGCCGAAGTCGCTACTTACTTGAAGTCCAGTAGGAGAACAACAGGCCGATGCGGTTGTGTGAAGGCAGAGTGTTCACGAGGATGGCACCGACCAGAGCGGGAATGTAGATGATGACGCCCGAGTAAGCGCGTCCAATTTTGGGCTGCGCGGCAAGGGTGACGCCGACGAGGATGAAGATGACTGGGGGTGAGTCCATAAGTCTCCAAGTTGTGAGACGTTCAGAAAGTTTGAGCACACGTACTTTCCGAAACACCGTCCACACAACCCAACAGCGTCGTCTGGATCGGAGTGAAGCCCCAGCCGTGGATGATCAACTGGCGTTGGTTGCTGAGCGAGTTCATGATGTTCCTGCAAAGCACGATGAGCACGTAGGTTTGTCGGCGTTTTAACGCGCAACTCACGAAAAGCCTGCGAAGACCGCAAAGAGCCAGGTCTTGGGATCCTTGAGCGCTTCGATCATCTGCTCCTTCTTGAACTTCTTGTTCTCAAGACCGGCCTGATTGACTTTGATGCGGTTGACGGCAATAATCTTTTCCTCGGGGGTGAGGAAGCGCGCGTTCAGGGGCGAATCCGGGAAGAAAAACCTAATCCGTGACTCAGCACGAGCCGCTGACAAAGAGAGGGGTAAGTAGGACGTACCAAAAGATAACAGCGACGGCCAGGGTGACGAGTCCCATGATAACCATGAGCCTGGAAAATGGCGTTAGAGTTTTTTTTTTTTTTGCCTTGGAGAGCTCCGAGGGAACGTACCATTGCCACGGCTTGAAGCCTTCAGTTTTGGTGTGGAGGACGCCGAAGGAGATGAAACCCATCATGATGATAGCGCTGCCATTCATTAGGACTAACAGCCACGTTTGAGTGAGTTCGATACACCGTAGAGAGGGAGCCGTGACGTACACCAGTAACCGATACGCTTGACCTGCTCCTCGCGAGTGTAGAACATGGAGGTCACGATCAAAAATCCGGGAGTGATGGCGCCCTCGCACATTCCGAGGAAGAAACGGCAGACGAACAGGCCAGCAAAGTCTTTGCACGCGGCATGGCAGAGAAGGGCGATAGACCAGACGAAGATGCACAAGCTCTGCCGATGTGTGTCAGCAGGTGCCGGGTTTGGCGAGGAGGAAACAGCGTACCATCCACTTTCCGACTGGAAAACGTTGGAGCGCCAGATTCATGGGGTACTCGAACGCGAGATAACTAAGGTCTGCGAGGCGGGCATGTTTAGCTCATTCGTTCCCCATGCTCTCATGCGGACAGTGGACCTACAGAACACTGTTCCCAACCAATTAAACTGGTTTTGGGTCAGATGCGCAGACTGAATGAGCCCAAGAACGGATGAATTCCCCAGCGTGGTCTTGTCCGCATATTGAATTCTGCGTGTGTGCCATTGTGTTAGTGCGGCGTACCGTAAAGATAAAAGACGGGCGTGGTGGCAGGAGTATTTTTAGGAGGGCGACATGCTAGCTCAAAGGGGAGGCGTACAAGTACAACAAGCACATGAGCGGCATGAGGTGCATGTCGATTTTCTTGCGCACGCGAAGCGCCTCTGCCGGGTCCACATAGGTCGACCCGTTGTCGAGCGCAGCACCGGTGTCGACCTGCTCCTTCCGCAGCTCAACTGGCCCGCCAACCGGGGTGACGGACTGTTTCTCGTCGTCGGACGTGCTGTGAGAGTCCATGGTAGTCGCTTTTGGGTGGTGTTAACAAGGACCCGGGCTCCTTTCTGGGAAAATGAAGATGGAGAACAGAAGGGAGGGGGGGACGACCGGTAACCTCTCGAAAGCTCTCGCTTTTGCGATCCGGTCTTTTAATAGAGGTGTTCTGCCAATGAGGATGCAAGAATACTAGGGTCCCTGGGTGGCCGGTGCGTGATCAGTGCGTTTGATACACCGTTTCAGTGAAACCATTGCGGTGTGCGGATGAAAGGGGGTTCAGAAGCCAGAGAGCCGGAAGCCGGAAAGAGATCGAACAAATATGTAGGCCTTCGGCGTGGATAGCCGGCTTCTCGTGCCTGGTGGCCCCTCAGCCAGATAGGCTTCACTAGAGAGTGTACACCCCCTGTTTCGATCAAAAGCTTACAAATAGCCTGGCGCTCCGTAATCACGACCAGTGTCGATTATTCATGGGCTGCCTGCGTGGTTATGAAACTCCAGGAGGGTGCTCGCTCACAAGTCCAAATGATCACGTAATTGTACTGCATCTCCGTCTTCACCGGAGGTGTTGTTCCATCATGACGCAGATAATAATTGTGCCTTAGGGCATGAATTTGATTCCGAGAAACTGAACGCATGGGTACTTGTGCCGCTCAGTTGTCACGATAGTGTATCTAGTGCCATTCAAATTGGATCTGTCCATTCCAACGACCCTACGACGGAGGTCTTCCCCACGAAGGTTTGCTGTCCTGGTCCGAGGATAGTCATCGTCCTTTTCGCACCATCCAGCGAGGTGCTGAAGAAGAAGAAGAAAAAAAAAATTCAAATTGAAAAGGTGGGTGAAGTGAGCTTAGGGCCGCAGGTTGCCGAGAAAGTGAGCGGTACGTACATCACAAGGAAACCAACCACAGTCAGGTCTAGTATCTCCTCGTCATATCTCTCAGCCTCATCGGGATTAGGTGGAGAAAGCAGGGCGGCGACACTGTTTACAAGGCCAGAGCCTGGTGTGGCGGGATTGATGGGAATGGGCTGCATCTCGGACACGACTCGAGTTGCGCCGATTGGCAGGGCAGATGAGGGTGCCATCGTCTCTGTTTTGATTGCCGAACAAACGCCGCCATGTTAGCTTGCCGAAATCGACGGAGACGCGGAGAGTTTAACTATGAAGAACCGTGCTTCCAGGGAGCAACAGTAGTGCAAGTTGGCCGTATGCACCGCAGAAATCACTCACCTTCGCCTATTCTAAACAGCTGGAGATCTCCATAGGGTACCGCAGTCGATAGGGGTGCGAGCAACAAGTCGTTCGTGATATCCCCACCGAGCGTATAAGACGCGACGCCTGGAGGAGGCTTGATGACTTCGCCGTACATGTATGCGTGTAGCTGGTGCATTTGTACACGTTCTTTGTAAGCCGAGTCAAGCTCGACTACCTGATCGCGCGTGTTAGATAAGTGAAAGCTTCATTTCACGGTAAAAGTGCGCACCCCTCCCGACTTGGGTATCTTCACAACTGTTACACGTTCACCGTAAATGCGCTGCATCTCCACGTTCAGCTTCTCGTGGCCCACGACTACTATAACGTTGACTAGAATCAAGTTAGGCAGCTCAACAGCCTGTTTCAGAACAATGAGTGCAGTTGAGGGACTTACTGCGGTACGCATCCACACATGCTTTGATGAGTGCTAGTCGGCTTTCGTTCGCCTTGCCGCTCGCTTTGGCGGGCGTCGCGGCGAAGTGGCCGGACGTGTCCACGATTATCCCAGCGGTGCGGGCCTCAGCGTCGTAGTCTCCCCGATCGGCGACGTTCTCGCCCAGATTCCGGATGAGTCGGTCGAGCAGTAACGGATTCCGCTGAATGCTGGTGTGGCCGTACCAATAGACTAGAGGCAGTAAAGAGTTGGAGGAGAGGTGCATGGGCAGGGAGGTTGCCGAGTTGCCGAGCTGCGCGGCGGGCGAATAGGTGCCAATAGGGGAGGCGACTGAAACGGCGGAAACCGTGCCAGGAATCGTCCATGCTCCCTGTTGAAAATGATCTAGATTTTCAATATGTAAGTGCGAAGAAGACTATGAACGGGCCATACGGTGCTTGGGTCCACATTCACGAGCGTCGGCACCCAGCCTTGGTTCGCGCTCACGGCGTAGTTGGCGAGTATCTTGCACACGGTCGTCTTGCCCGAGTTTTCAGGACCGAGCACCAACACGCGAGGTGGCTCAGACAGCGTCATGGCATTGCCCCCGTAGTCGGAGACGGGAGAGCCGTGGACGGCCGCCAACGCGCGCACGCGCATTTGCTCGAGCGCGACATGGAGGTTCGCATACGCAGCCATGGGGGTCTCCTCCGATACGTACTCCGTAGCGGGCTGTCCTGTGACGTGCTCAGCCGTGTGGGTATACAGACGTGCGACAAGAAACGGATGCTCATCTCAATCGTGCACCCTTGCCAAGTAAACACCGACGCTTTGCATTCAAACCCAAAAACATACGTCTTCCCTTCCACCAGCTCTGCACCGAATATCTCTGCCAGTCCTCGTAACAACTATGGTGCTAGTCAGTCATTTCATCGCCTGAGATGTAGCTACGAAGACACACTTTGATGGCGACTGAAGTGCCAGCTTCAAGCTCAAACCTGTATTCTGTCTCAGGCTGTAATGTCCATTCTCTGCTTGCAGCTGGCGGTGCGGCTTCTGAGTTCATACTTTTCACGCAGTCAACAGATCACCTTCAATCAATAGCAAAAGAAGGCTCAGGTGTGACAAAGCTTTGCCAGATTCGATAGCGCTATTGTCTACTTTATATGGACAGTAAGAAGACCAGCGATGTCCGGTCTTGAGCTGACCAGGTCAGAAATGGAAGCAAAAAAGAAAAAGAAATTCTGAAGGCCCAACAAATTCCGAAGGTCACATGTTGAGTGAGCTGGACACCAAACAACGCCAAACAACACCCCTCCTTGAACCTCCCCTCCTCCTCGTCGCCCAGTGCGCCCCCCACGCTGCTAGATCGTCATTCTGTTCGTCACCTGCAGCATCTTTACGGTCTCAGCAGCTGACGAGCGCAATACTACATACAAACTCTCGGAGTCGTCGTCGGATGGCACAAAACCGCCCTGTCGTCACCTCACGATCCTCCGTCTCGCACGTCCACGGCCTGCCCAAACTACGCACCTCCTCGCTCTCCAACCGACGCGTTGCACGCACCCGCAGCCTGTCCTTCGCGTCCGAAAATTCGTCCGGCCCGTCCACCCCACTCTCATCATCACCTCGCGCCGTCCTGGGCCCGCTACAGCCTAACACCAGTCCCCGCCGCCTCGCCCTGCGCGCACAGTCGAACAGAATGGCTCGCAACTTCACTGCGGACTCGTTCGGAACGGAGAACGGGGTCAAAGTAGGAAGCAAGCGCAAGCGTCTCGCGAGTGGGAGCGAGAATGGAGCGGGTGGCATGCTGCACGGGGGAGGAAGAATAAAGCGTCAGCGGTCGGCGTCGACGCAGTACTCGAGTGATGAGGACGCTCTGCCGAGCGCCAGCGAGATGGAAGTCGACGCTGGCTCGCAACAGTCGAACTGGCCGTCCCCGCAGGATTCAGAGGACGAGGATTCATGTACGCGCCCATTTCTCACTCAATTTCTTTGTCCGACGCGTCTCACGTGCCTTATTTACTCCGATAATTCAGCGGACGAATACTTCATCAATGAGGCGCAGCCGAAATACCTGCTCCGCCTGCGTAAAGACCGTCTCGTACGTCTCTACGCGGCGGCAGGACTCTCGGACGACCCTGAGGTGCTCACGAAGCCCGAGATCGTCGATGCAATCGTTCAAGCGCGTGACGACACCGTGTCCCTTCCTCCTTCATCCCCTCCTGGTCGCGGCGGCAATGACTCATCAGACTGCTCTTCGGACGATGGTGGGACGGTTGGTGACGAAAGCCCCGGTCGTGACGCACCCTCCACCGTTCTCCGTCGACGTACGACAGCGAATGATATTGGCAAAGCCCCGACTCGTGCACCCAAGGGTCGTAGCCTGTCTGTGGGTTATGTCAATACCAATGTTCCTGCGACATCTTCGAGGAGATCTTTAAGGACACCAGTGGACAGCCCTGTAGAAACGGGACTTAGGTAAGTGACTATTTGTTTTCCTATCACTCGTGGTTCTGATGGGGCATAAGATCCCGTTCTCGCTTGTCCAACTCCCCTGCTGGCATGCTCCCTTCCCCTCCCATCACGCGCAGGCGCACACGCAACGTTTCAGCAACCAATAGCGTCGAGTCCGTGCGGTCTAATTCCTCCAGTACGTCGCGGAACAAAGGCAAAGGACGTCAAGTAGAGTTCAGCAAGGAGGTACAAGTGAACGGGTCTGCCACGCGCCCCATCGTCATTTCGTCAGGGGATGAGAGTGAACTCACTGACCTCGCGGAGCTTGAGGCGGACACGGCGAACGACGCGACCCCTCGTGCGAACAAGCGAGCACCATCATCTGCCGAGGCAAGGAGGAAGACCCCAGCGAGAAAGGCGAAAGTCAAGATTGGATCGCTGAGAGAGGAGTCAGACTTGAGTGAGGACCAACTCGAGGACGAGGAGCAAGTGGATGGCGAAGAGGAAGACGAGGATGCACGAGACGATGAGGAGGTCGACGAGCTTGTGTCGAGTCGCTCGCCTACCCCACCCCCAGCAGGCACACGCCGTACGCCACTGCGGAAGCGTCTTCGCCCTCGTCATGGTCAACAAACTCATACCCCTCCAAGTGATGAGGGCGAACAGGATGGAGACGACGAGCGTGACGAGGAGGAAGAAGCGTCAGATGAGGAAGACGCAGAGGTGGATGAGTTGGAAGAGGAAATGGACGACGAGGATGAAGATGAGGCAGAAGCTACCCCCAAAAAGTTACGCAGCGGAAAAGTCCGTCGTAACGCGGACAGCGACGAAGACGAAGACGAAGAAGGTGCAGACGGCGCGGACGAGGATGGGGATGCGGCCGAAGAGGAAGCTGCTTCAGATGATGACGATGAGGGAGAGGAAGACGAGACTATGGAAGAGGATGGTACGTCTGTGCAATGGTTGGCCTTCTACTACCTATCTCATTACGTATTCAGTTGACCTCTCTGTCGCGACGTGCAAAACCCTCGTTCGTCTTCGGCGTGACGAGCTCGTACGCATGTGCGAGGCGCGTGGGCTCGATACCGATGGGACCAAGCCACAGCTTGCCGAGTCCCTGCTTGAATGGCGGAGCGCTCAGTCATCTATACCCTCGTCGACAACGACAGTACGCCCTCCCTCAACAGTACGCCCACCGCCTCGTACTGGCCGGCGCAAGAGTAACCGCCATAGCGCCGACTCGCAAAAGACCCCTGTTCCCGTTCTCCTCCGTACACACGTTCACGTTGAGCAGCCTGCGACACCACCTGTCTCAATTCCAGGCCGTACGAAGGAAGGAGAGGATGGTGAGATAGACCTGGACTTGGCGGAGCTGGGACTGGACGATCGTGAGATTGCCCCTGATAAGCTCACCAAACTGGAGAAGATCGGTAGTGGTGGGTTCAAGGATGTGTACATAGGAAAGTTCAAGAACCGGAAGGTTGCCATTGCAGAGTTTAGGAGTCAACTCACGGCTAGTGAGTTATATTTATCATTCATTTGGGGATTAGACACTGAGTTTCATGTTGAGTGGACATAAAGGAACTCAAGCTACTCGGAGAGTTTGATCATCCAAACATTGTTCGGTTTCTTGGTGTTAGCATCCCTGAAAACACCAAAGAGACCCCAGTCATGGTCGTTAGTGAACTCTGTTCGAATGGTGATCTTTTCGACTATATTCGCAACGTCCCCGCACCTAAACTCGGCCGGGTGGTAAGTTGACCGACTGGCATGGTTATGACCACCACTAAAATCCTTGACAGTTGAGCATAATGCTCGACATTGCTCGAGGGCTAGAATACTTGCACACTCGGAAGCCCTCCATCATCCATCGTGATTGCAAGTCGTCCAATATTTTAATCACAGGGAAGGCTACCGCAAAGATTGCCGACTTCGGACTTGCCAAGGTCAAGCAATCCACGCGGTCGATGGTTCGTTCCCTTGTGGGCACAGTGAATTGGCAGGCGCCTGAGTTGTGGCACGCCCATCCAAAATATAATCATAAGGTTGACGTGTTCTCATGCGGAGTCGTGTTCTGGGAGATGCTCCAGTGGCATGTTCGGGACAAAAAATTCCCGTGGGAGGGCATGAACGAGCACGCAATCTACGAAGCGGTTGGGGCAAAGAAGCAAAGGTACTTCCTCGTTTCTCTACTCAGTTTTAGCATCCATATTAATTTCACCTGCTCAGACCGTCCGTAACCGGTTTGCGCAAGCAATGGTGCCCGGAGATTGTTGATCTTATGGAACGCATGTGGGCACAAGATCATGCCGACCGGCCAACGATGACCGAGGTTGTACAAGAGTTAGAAGCAATGTACAAGCAGTATCGCTAATTTCTTCCGATTGCATTTCTCCTTTTTATTCTCTTCCTTTCTTTTTTTCTCAGTTTTGTTACTCCCAAGTTGACCATAGTATTTTACACACAAATATCTACAGCATTCCAATCAATTGTAACATAGAACACACATACAATATCAGGCATTACACAGCTCATCCAGCGAGCAAAGTCATAGTACTAATCACTCACTGTCTTACCCTTAAAACTTGTGTCTCGACAATGTCAACTGGTGGCACCGGTGGGAACGCAGACCTGGGAATTTTGCTTTCCAGGAGTGCTACAACATCCATGAACACCTCTTTCGACACATGCCATGCAAAGTTATCCATCGGCCGTTCGCCAGTCATAAAAATGCAAAACGGCGGGAAACGCGTCGCCTGGCTCTCCCCTTCGGTGCTTTGAATACTGTCTCTGCGGTTGCTGGTAGCAGCGACGCCTGCGGCGGTGTTGTGGCGTGGATACTGAGAAGCGCGGCGTCGAGGGCGGGTGCGCACGGCAGCCAAATAGCTAGGCGGATGGTCGGCACCGGCCTGGACGAGCACGATCCCAGGCGGGAGTGGACGGGGTGTAACCGGTGCAGTGGGAGCGGCCAAGTTGGCGGCAGTCGGTGCGGGTTCTGGTCCAGGTACCATGGCCTCGGGCTCAGGCTCTACGACTGCGTGTTCCTGTGGCAAGTTGAACGTGCCGGGCTGGGGAAAGCCTTCGCCTGCAACAAGAGGGCTTTCTGGAGAGAGAGGTGGCTCCGCTTGCTCCGCTAACATGTCTTCGTCGAGTGAGGGCGAATCTTCATGAGCGTACGTCCCACCGGACGTCGAGGCAAAGTTCATGCTAGAGTCATTTCGCGACCTGCGTTGACGTTTGGCAGACATCGTATGTGTACCGGAATGGGTCACTTCGCTTTCAGAAAGCTCAATATCCGAGCCGTCCTCATAGATGGGTATATAGCGCCTCTTAGAGCCACTGCTTGTACTCTGTGCATCATTTCTGTTGGCTGGGTGGATCGTCTCAGATTCGGAGTTAACAGCGGAACTCAAGCTTGTTGCAGGACGATTAAATCCATAGGCTGGCGGAGACGACTATGAAAAATAACTTGATAAGGCCGAGGTGCGTATATTGGAGGTAAAAAAGAGTGTGGCATACTGATGGGATTTGGCGTGAAGGTCCAGCAGCTCCTTCTAGTTGAGGATGATAAATCTCTCTATCTACGAGTTTTTGACTAAGTACTAATTCACGATAATATTAAATTACTATAACAAACATATAACTTGTGCCATAGAGTCATCGTAGGTTTGATTGTTGGAAGACATCCGTGCGATTGAAAAGGAGGGGAGGAGGGCTTAAAGTTCGAGTTTGTTGACCAAACATCGCGGCTACCACAATATTATAAGAGGAATACTCCATTTCTCTTTACGTTGCCGTATCAATGGTTGGCAGGAGTGACAAGGGTACTTGTCGGTGTATAGAGGATAAAGCAGCAGAAAGTACAAGATGAAGTTTGAGTTTCACCCGGGGATGTTATTCATCAAGTGGTCCGTCGGTTCACAGCCGCGGGCATCGAAGCACGCACAAGGGGCCCTCGCCGCACTGAGTTCCCATCGGCCACCGTGCCGGTACTTGTGCTCTCTTTCTCTCTGCGTCCTATAACTATGTCTGACGAGTTGTATGCCGTCGCCGGTACGCCATGTCTCTTGTTCAACCTATTTTAACTTTCCGTTGATCATTATCTCTTCCCAGACTTTTGCTTGATTCCTATCGGAACTGGACCTGACCCATCCGTACCCAGCGAGTTTCGTTGTTAAGCATCTTCCATTTCTTATGCCTCATTAGGTAGCCGAATATATTGCTGAGTGTCAGCGTGTGCTCGAGAAAACTGGCTTGAAATACAACGTAAGACAGGAATACAACGTGTTTCTCATCCTTTTGAGTTACTTAACGCCTTTGACAGCTGCAGTGAGTGAGGATACCATTATTCCGTTCGAGTTGTCGTTCATTCAATCCACAAAGTGGCTATGGAACCAATCTTGGTGTGTACAAAGGCTCTGAAAGTGACTCGTAGCATTAACGTACAACGTTACCAGAGGGGCCGTGGTCTCAGGTAACCAAGGCGATCCATGATTGCCATGCAGCCGTCCATGCCAAAGGCGCCCCGAGAATCGCCACTGACGTTCGCATCGGGACACGAGTCGACAAGGCCGTGGCCCCGGGGGGTGGCAACGAGCACAAATTACGGCGAGTACAAGAGATCCTGGCTCGGGATACGCCTCCAAGTTGAATTCCACAAGGAAGTGGATTTTTTGGGAAGAATCTGCCAGAGTCCATAAGCAAAGATGATATGTAATCTCGATTATCATGTAGTTTTAGCTTCCGAGAAGTGCTCGATTGCGTCAAGATATACGGGTCCATGAAAGAAAATGTTAATTTGATTGATAAAAACTTCATAATACTACAATTTATTTATGATCGGAATCAAGTTCATTGTCTCATCTTCAACTTCAACCTGCTTGCTGCTCGCAAGACTGCCATTAAGCCAGACCCGGTGATGTCGTTATCAGTTGCGATGCCCCACGCGTTCGAGCGCGCACCCTCGTGCTCGTAGATTAACTCGATGTACGATGCGGCTTGGACCTCTGAGCCCTCGCCAACCGAATGTTCGGCATAGTCACGAATGACGAGCGTGCCTTCGATGAACTGATGCAGCGCCGCCAAGACCGCGGATAACGGACCGTTGCCCTCGGCCGAGATGTCGTGGGCGACGCCGTCGAGGACGATGGCGCCGGTCAAGCAACGACGATCGCCGATGTGCTCCATACGGAAGGACTTGAGCGCCCACCGGTCGTCCTTGGTGTCGAATCCGTAGCTGTCCCGGAAGAGCTGTAAGAGCCCGTCGTACGAGATCTCGCCGTTCGCCTTTTGCGCCTCACGCTGGACGACCTCGAAGAACGCGGCTTGCAGGCGGCGGGGTAACTCGAGTCCGTACGAGTTGAGGATCTTGGACGCCACGTCCACCTGCCCTGTGCGCGCGTAGAAGCCGATGTTGAGCTTGAGCTCTGGGAGAGGGCGGTCGCCGATGGCGGCGTTGACCGCCGACAGCACCGCGCGTAAGCCCGAGCCGGCGATGTCCGAATCTGCGCCGACGCCCCACCATGACTCGGTCGATCCGCGCGTGCTCTTGAGGTCGTTCTCTGCGGTCGGTACGACTTCGACGTAGGAGGCGGCGCGCGCGTTCTGGCCCTCACCGATTGAGTGCTCAGAGTATTCGCGGATAGACAGGTGAATGTCTAAGTGTGTGCGAAGCGCATCTAACAAAGCGGATAAGGGGCCGTTTCCGTCCCCTCGAATGACGCGCAGCACGCCATCGACGAGAACTGTTCCGTCGAAGCGACGACGCTCATCTGGCGCGTCCTCTGAGGACGAGGTGGTGATCTTGTCCCCGCCGTCGTCTGCCGTCTCAGAGCTGACGGTGAACGAACGGAGCACGAGTCGGCCGTGGTACGTCGGCCCGCCGTAGTGGTACGTCTGCCGGAAGGCGGTCGTGATGTCCTCGACGGTCATCTCGCGCGCCTCCCGGTCGGAGATGGCCTGGACGACGCTGTAGAACGCGATCTGCATCTTGCGGGGCATGTCGAGGCCGAGGTGCTGCTTGACGAGATAGGCGATGCCGCCCTTGCCCGACTGCGAGTTGACGCGGATGACGGCCTCGTAGCTGCACCCCAGGTCGGCGGGGTCGATGGGCAGGTAGGGCATGCACCAGTGTCGCGGCTGTCCGGCGGCGAAGGCCTCCTGGTGGCGCTTGGCCTGCGCCTCGAAGCCCTTTTTGATCGCGTCCTGGTGTGAGCCGGAGAAGGCGGTGTGGACGAGTTCGCCAGCGTACGGATGCCGTGGGTGGACGGGGAGATCGTTGCACGAGGTGACGACGTCGATGACAGTTTGGATGTCGCTAAAGTCCAAGCCGGGGTCGATGCCTTGAGTGTAGAGGTTCAGGGCAAGGTTGACGATGTCCACGTTGCCGGTTCGCTCTCCGTTCCCGAACAAGCATCCCTCGACACGGTCGGCTCCAGCGAGTTGCGCAAGCTCGGCCGCGGCGATGCCGGTGCCACGATCGTTGTGTGGGTGCAAACTGATGATTATCTTCTCGCGTTCAGAGATCTGGTTGCAGAAGTTTTCAATCTGAGACGCAGTGAGTTGTGGGTCGTATGAAAGAATCGGAACGAGCTACCATGTCTGCGTAGTGGTTGGGTGGGCCGATTTCGACTGTCGCAGGGAGGTTGAAGATGATGCGGTCCTCGCCAGTCCCCGCCTTCCCCCAGGCGGCCTTCACCGCCTCGCAGACCTCGATCGCAAACTCTGGCTCGGTTTGTGTGAAGGTCTCCGGGCTGTATTCGTAGCGGAAGACGGTGCCGGTTTTAGCCGTGCATTCTTCTGTAAACCGCCGGACGAGCTTGGTGTGATGTGCCGCAAGTTCGATCGTCTTTTCTTTCGAGTTGCGGAAGACGACGTCTCGGAACATGGGGGATGTCGCGTTGTACATGTGAATGATTGCCTTCTTGCACCCGGCAACTGCGTCGACTGTTCGACGAATGAGGTCCTCTCGTGCGGGAGTCAATACCTTGTGTCAGCAAGTCAGCGAAGCGCCAGCAAGCATACGTATTAGCTCAAGTTCCGTACTTGTATCCAGACATCATCCGGCACTTGGTTTTGCTCAATGAGACCACGAACGAAGTTGAAGTCGGTGTCGCTGGCGGCGGGGTAGGCGATTTCGATCTCTTTCACCCCGCACTTGACCAGCTGCTCGAAGAAGAGCGTCTTCTGTGGGATGGTCATCGGATTCGCGAGCGACTGGTTCCCGTCGCGCAGATCGGTCGACAGCCAGATGGGCTGTTTAGTCAAAACCTTCGACGGCCATTGTCGATTTGAGAGTTTCAACGGTGTATATGGAATGTACTTTTGGGATGGATCTGAACTGTGGTCGAGTGGGATGTAAGAACGAGAACATCGGTGGTAGTGAGGCGGGGTGGGTCTTACAGCATAGGCATGGTGGTCGTTAATGGTCAAGCAAGTGGCAGGCAGTTTTTTTTTTAGCGCATAATTCGTAAATGCTTCGAGTCATCCCCCTATGGATGTGGATGAGCGTTCAAAAGTTCACGCATCGGGGCTTCGGCCGAAGTAGCGATCTACCGAGATTTGACTGTGCTCGAGGCTGGGATTCCAGAGTCCCCGGCGTATCTACACCATTTGCTTCCGTTCTGGAAAAAAAACCGACCACATTTTCCAGGGGCTCGAGTCAGCCTTCGATTTGGCCTGTTCAGCCTTTCACCATGGCCTCCACACTACTCATCTCGCCTGCCGCGGCGCCGTTCCCGTGGTCTTCCGCTGCAATCGCATCCTACACCGGAAAAGCCGATGTCACGTTTGACACAGAGACCGATGGATTCTCGCTTAACCTAGATGGAAATACGATAACCACCGAAGACGATATCGTGCTCGCAATCGCCAAGCACGCTGGCCTCGCAGACAACAGCACAAAGGTACAAAAGTTACTGAGAAGATGATTGACTATGCTCATGCGTTGTTCTTAGTCGCAAACGTTCTTTGCACTGGCAAACAACTTGTCCACTAGCACTGCAGTTCCCAACATCATCGCATCTCTGGACTCGCTCGACGATCATCTGGCGTATCGTACGTTCCTAGTCGGACACGAGATAACCGCAGCAGACTGGAGGGTCTGGGGCTCGATCAAAGGTCATCAACTCTACAGCTCGTGAAGCCCGATACTGAACGCCTTCTCAGGCTCAACCAAGATCATCGGTCTTCTCAAGAACAACAAGCACGTCCACCTCTCTCGCTGGTACTCGTACCTCGAGGGCCTCGAGTCGACCCAGGATGTCGTCGCTCGTCTGGCTGAGTCAAAGGCTACCAAGGCTCGCTCGAACAAGACTGCCGCTTCGTTCGCTCTCGGGCTCCAGGGAGCCAAGGAGGGTGAAGTCGTCACCCGCTTCCCTCCCGAGCCCAGCGGTTACCTCCACATCGGACACGCGAAGGCCGTTCTTTTGAACCAGTACTTCGCCAAGATGTACAAGGGGAAGATGATCATTCGGTTCGATGACACAAACCCTACAAAAGAGAGGGTACGCCAATGGGTTATGTGTATGGACTACAGGCTTCTCACTAGAACTTTGCCAGTCGGAATTCGAGGAGACCATCCTTGAGGATCTCAAGCTACTCGAGATCGACGCTGACAGGGTCACCCATACCTCGGATTACTTCGATTATCTTTACGACCTTGCGGTCAAGATGATCGAGTCAGGAAAGGCTTATGCCGATGACACGGTCCAGGAGCAAGTGGGTGACACAACGAACTTAGGATGGTCCTTAACTTAATCAATTGGTTTTCAGATGCGTGCTGAGCGCATGGATGGAATCGCCTCGAAACGTCGCGACTCGAGTGTCGAGGAGAGTCTCAAGCACTTCGCTGAGATGAAGACTGGCTCGGAGGAGGGCCAGCGCTGGTGCTTGCGCGCCAAGATGAGCGTGGACAACCCCAACAAGGCCATGCGTGATCCGGTCATCTACCGCTGCAACATCTTGCCGCATCATCGCACTGGGTTTGTCGCCAATCACGCGGTCTTGGTACTTTGAACCCTCTGACTCCTTTCTGCTAGCGAAAAGTGGAAAGTGTACCCCACGTACGATTTCGCGTGCCCAGTCATCGACTCATACGAGGGCGTCACGCACGCGCTTCGTACCAACGAGTACCGCGACCGCAACCCTCAATACCATTGGATGATCGAGGCCCTCAACCTCCGACCTGTCAACATTTGGGACTTCAGCCGGCTCAACTTCATCTACACTCTGCTCTCCAAGCGCAAGCTTCACTGGTTCGTAGACACCGGAAAGGTCACAGGCTGGGATGACCCTCGTTTCCCCACTGTTCGCGGTATGCACTGCCTTGACTGCGGCACGGCAACTGCGACTTAACAAACAAATCCAGGTATCCTTCGCCGCGGTTTAACCGTCGAGGCTCTGCGCCAGTTCATGATCTCTCAGGGGCCGTCACAGAACATCGTATCCTTGGAGTGGGACTCGATCTGGTCTATCAACAAGAAGGTTATCGATCCGATTGCTCCTCGCTTCTGGGCCATCGAGACGAACCAAGTGTGAGTCCACGGCATCAACATGTTTGACGTTACTGAAATTAGTTACTATAGTGTGCCTGTGACTATCAAGGGTGGCCCTGCGAGTCCAGAGGTGAAGACTCAGCCGAAACACAAGAAGAATCCTGATGTTGGCGAAAAGAAGACCGTATACGCATCCGAGATTCTCATTGAACAAGAGGATGCCTTGTCTTTTGACGACCAGGAGGAGGTAAACAAATCTACTAGTCATCTTCCCAACGTATGCTCACCCTCGTACTCAGATTACGCTCATGGACTGGGGAAACGCTATCGTCCGCTCAAAGACTTTGGGACCGAACGGCGAGGTCACTGCAATTGAGATGGATCTCCATCTCGAAGGTGACTTCCGCAAGACGAAGAAGAAGGTCACCTGGCTCCCTCAGCCGACGGACGCGCACAAGCTGATCGACGTGACGCTCGTGGACTACGACTATCTGATCACGAAGAAGAAGCTCGAGGAAGGAGACGACGTCAAGGACTTTGTTACCCCCGTCACCGAGTTCCGCGTCGAGGCACGTGCCGACGCGAATGTGAGCGACGTCCGGAAGGGCGACATCATCCAGTTCGAGCGCAAGGGTTTCTTCATCTACGATGGCGAGGTCGGCGGTCGCCGCGAGTTTATTCGCATCCCAGACGGCCGTGCTGCTGGTCTGGCCAGCAAGGCGGGTGCCGCCGCTGCTCCGGCCTCGGGCAAGTCGAGCGAGACGGCAACGGCCCCCGGAAAGGTTGTCACGAACATGTACGAAGTGAAGTCCGTGTATGGAAACGACACAGTCCCTAAGCCGGACACAAAGATGTACGAAGTAAAGAACGTGCACGACGCGTAGACACATCACTTGTTAAATCAGTACATTGTATATACGTGGTGTAATAATATAACAATCCGTGTTTGCTTGAATCAACATGTTGACTTCTTTTCTCTACCCCTATTGCTATTGTAGCAAACCTCTCCATTAATCGACCATCAAGAAATATGAGGAGATGCTAATGCCGTCGGCTTCAAGGCTTTTTTTGTAGCAAGGAGTGCTGGCTATGCGAAGCAAGAAAGTGTGGCATTGAAAAGGACCCGCATGGAAGGGGCCCGACCATTGCTAACCTTGTTTACCTCGAACCATCATGTCACTCCCAGTCGTACCCATTGACATCAACTATGACGACGAGAAAGGCGCGTATTCCACGCGCTCCTACGCGTCGTTGACTAACAGCAAGACACACAGAGAAAATTCAACACTTTCTGAGCACTTTCAAGGGGAGAACAGACGATATAGCGCAGGATTTCGCTGATATTGGTCTCGAGGATGACGAAGACGAGGCTCATGCAAGAAACAAAGGCTTAAAATATATGTCCCAATTGGTGTGTTTTATGATATGTGACGTGTATTTCGAGATGCCCATAATTGGTTAGCAACGAATCGCGAACCGGGAGCAGGAAATGCTTGTTGTCGAGCTGGAAGACATCTACCAAGTACGTTTCGTCTGCATTTGAAGAGAGGCCCGAATTTAGCTATTTCCTCAGCATGAGCAGACTGTTGGAGAACTCATCTCACGGATACGACACAACGGCAGGCGCTACGTCGGGCTATTTTGCGAAGTCGTAGACAAACTCATGCCTCAACCGACGAAAGACATCAGCGAGCAGGACGAGGTCATCGACATTATTCTCCATCAGAGACGGGAACGGAACAGGCAAATTGAAGGAGCTCAAGATGGGTTCCCGGACCATTTGCTGAGACGATAGTGCGTAGTGTTACGTCCTTGTTCAGACATCATATCCTAACAGAGTCCAGCAACCTTTACTTCAAACCCTTGGATTCTGATGTGGCCATGGCAGTTCGTGATGTTCGCGGCGTTCATCTCGGAAGGCTTATTACCGTTCGCGGTATCGTCACTCGTGTGTCGGAAGTCAAGCCCCTCCTCCTCGTCAACGCGTACACTTGTGACGTGTGCGGTTCGGAGACATTCCAGGACATCTCAAGCAAAACCTTCACGCCTATCATCGATTGCCAGAACGAGATAGAATGCAAAAAGAACAACATCAAAGGGTCACTGCACATGCAGACCCGAGCTTGTCGTTTCAGCCCATTCCAGGAGGTCAAGATACAAGAGATGGTATGTGCCACCACTGGCCAACTTGACTCTTACTGACTCTTAACAGGCAGACCAAGTGCCGGTCGGTCACATACCTCGCTCCATGACTGTACATGTGAGCGGACCCCTGACACGTTCCATGAGCCCTGGAGATGTAGTTCACCTTGGTGGCCTCTTCCTCCCAATCCCCTATACTGGGTTCCAAGCTATCCGTGCTGGCCTCCTCACAGACACGTATCTGGATGCACACCATGTTGACCAGCGAAAGAAGCAATACCGCGACCTCGAGACAACTCGCCAAATCGAGCAGCAGATTGAAGAGTTAAAATCCGACCCCAACTTGTACAACAAACTCGCACAGAGTATCGCTCCTGAAATCTATGGGCACCTGGACGTCAAGAAGGCGCTCCTCCTTTTGCTCGTTGGTGGTGTGACGAAGGCGATGGGCGATGGAATGAAGATTCGAGGCGATATAAACATCCTCCTCATGGGAGATCCCGGTGTTGCGAAGTCGCAGCTGTTGAAATATATCTCGAAGATTGCTCCTCGCGGTGTTTACACAACCGGCAAGGGCTCTTCAGGTGTCGGTCTTACTGCAGCGGTCATGCGCGACCCTGTAACAGACGAAATGGTTCTCGGTGAATATCTGTTTAGTCTCCGTATACGCAATAGCTGATGGTGTACCAGAGGGTGGCGCTCTAGTTCTTGCCGACAATGGCATTTGCTGCATCGACGAGTTCGATAAGATGGAGGAGTCTGATCGCACAGCTATCCATGAGGTCATGGAGCAGCAAACTATTTCTATTTCCAAAGCCGGCATTTCTACAACCTTGAACGCGCGCACGTCGATTCTCGCCGCAGCCAACCCTCTATATGGTCGCTACAACACCAAGGTGTCCCCGGTTGAGAACATCAATCTCCCAGCGGCATTGCTGTCTCGTTTCGACTTGCTCTTCCTGCTTCTTGACAAGCCGGACAGCGACGACGATAGGAGGCTTGCGGAGCACGTTACATATGTGCATATGCATAACCAGCACCCGGAGCTTGAATACGAGCCCATTGACCCTACTGTTATGAGGTAAGCAAGTCACATCATCTTTGAACTATACATTTTCTGACACACATATCAGATACTACATCGCCGAAGCCCGTCGCCGTAGGCCAACGGTCGCTGCACATGTATCAAACTATGTCGTTGAATCCTACGTCAAGCTGCGCAAGCTCTCAAAGGATGAGGACCACCAGAAAAAGGCCCACACTTACACTTCTGCCCGTACACTTCTCGGCATCCTCCGCCTCGCACAAGCGCTCGCCCGGCTTCGGTTCTCGGACATCGTCGAGGAGCCCGACGTCGATGAGGCCCTGCGGCTGATGGACGTCAGCAAGGAGTCGCTCGCGGACGAGACCGAGCGCGAGGGCGGCGACTTTGACCGCAGCGCGGTGAGCAAGATCTTCAAGATCATGAAAGAGATGGCCGCCGCGAACCGTGGGGCTCCGAAGAAGGGCCGCAAGCGGGCCAAGCGGCTCGGCAAGGGCCCGAGCGGGGAGCGGGACATGGACGTGGATTCGGAGGAAGAGGAGGAAGAGGAGCTGTCGCTTGTGGATGTCAGAGCCCGAGTACTTCGCCAGGGCTTCACGGAAGTGCAGCTCCAGGAGACGCTCGATCGAGTAAGCAGCGTTTACCGTCGTAATATTTGCCAAAAAGCTCATCGTTTTTGTAGTACGAAGAGATGGATGTGTTCATGCGAGTCGCAAACGGAACAAAAATACGTTTCATTGGTGTTGCGTGATAATATCACGCTTTGTAGGCTTTTGTTTCGCTTTCTTTTATACCTGTCACGTTATTTAATTTGTTTGAATCTACTGGTTTGTTGAAGGACATGCACTTTGGTCTTCCTTTGCATAGGACGCGTTCCTCGCGATAAGCCAAGCATCTCCCACAGCTCTATATAATAAAGGAAATCCTGCAATTAAATACCAATGTCCGCTAGATACACAAACAAGTAATGTGCACAATGAAGACAAGAAATCAAACGAGTAAAAACAAATCATCGGCTGGTTGACGCGTACTCCCAGCTTTCTGGGCTACCGCTCCCGCTACCATCGGCCTCCCGTTCGCCCCGATTGGAGCCTGTTGCCGCGGCCCTCTCACGCTTCTCTGCCGTCGGCTCGTCGTGGTACTTCTCACCGTTCGCCGAACGGTCGTCTTCATCGTCCAGGAAGCCAGAGTGGAAGCCGACGCCGCCTCGAGAACGTTCGAGGTCTTCGCGCGCCCGGAGACGAGTCTCCTCGTTCGCATCGTCTTCGTCATCTGACACCTCGCCAAACGCATCGTAGAGCTCCTTCGTGCGAGGAGTGCCGCGGCCTTCCTCCAAGCCGGACATGGCCATCTCGTCCCCGCCCGCGACGGCCGCGTACTGGGCACGCTTCCGGCGTGCGGCGGCGCGGCGCCAGAAGAAGAAGCCGATGCCTGCACCGAAGAGACAGACGACTGCGCCTGCGCCGAACAGCCAGCGCTGGTCGGAGACGAGGTTGCCGAGCTGGTCGATGTAGCCTTCGTCGTCGGCCGAGGGCTGCGTCGCGCTTGGGGAAGCAGAGGCGCTTGTGGAACTAGCCGTGCTGTTCGAACCGGGGAAGGCGGGGTGGTCGGCCTCGCCTGGGTCGGTGCCATGTGTGTCGGGGAGGACGGCGGTCGGCTTGGACTGCTGCTTGGTGGAGGTGGCTGCGGCTGCGGTGGAGGAAGACGCGACAGGGTGGTTGTTTGCCTCGTCGGGGTGGAGCGGTGGGAAGACGTTGTCCAGGACAGGGACAACGAACTGAGTCGTCTTGGAGGGATCGATGGATTCACCCCAAAGTGAGAGTGACCAGCCAATGAAGGAGCCCTCATGGCCTTCTTTGCCTTGGTCCGAGACCCGAATTGTCCAATCTCCAACCGGGTTTTCGTCCCTGTCAAAGAGGATAAGTTCGGGTATTCGAAAGATGTATATATAGAGCGTATACATACCAATGTTTGACGGACATGAACCGCCAGCCAGGGAAGCCCGACGTCGCATGATCATATTCACGAGTAGATGCGAGGATGCTCTTGACACCGCCGGGGCTGACCAGCTCGACCTCCACATCTCCTCGCCTGGTGTGTTTGATCCACACCTTGACCGTCACATGTTCGAGCCTCTCCAAGTTCGCCTCTTTCATCATCTCCTCGGTGATCGTCGTCTTGCTCGTCACGCCTCCGCGTGTGATCTTCTCCCCGCCCGCCATCTCGTCCAGCAGATTCATCGTCCCGTTCTCGATCTGGACCGCAGGCGCCTGCAGCCAGCTCTGTGGCTTGACGAGCTTCCATTCCTTGGCGGCGAGGACGTACCGGTACGCGTTCAGCGCTCCGAACCCGTACTTGTAGCTGAACGGCCTCCCCTGCGCCGTCTTCTCCCAGTCTGGGTCGTCCGGGTTGATGTGCACCGCCGTCCGGACGGCGAGGTGCTGCATGTCGCGCCAGGTGAGCTCGGGCCGGACGGAGAGCGCGAGGGCGAAGACGCCGACGGCGTTGGGCGCCGCCGCGGACGTCCCGCCGTGCGAGGACGAGCACTTGTTCTTCCCAACGTCCGTGGTCGTGATGTGGTTCCCCGACCCGGACGTATACGCGGTGACCATGTTCGCCGCACAGGACTCGGAGTAAGGCGGGTGGAGGCCCTTATAATCGATGGCAGCGACGGTGATGGAGTAGATGCTATTCGTGTACCCGTCAAAGTTGCACTGGTCACCGTACCCGGCGCCGTTGCCCGCAGCGAACACGAAAACGGAGCCCTTGCCACCACGGCCGTTGTTGATCCCGTTCACGACAGCCTTTTCGACGAGGTATCCCGGCGCTTCCATGCTCCGCCCGTCGTCGGACGGTCCCCAGGAACAGGAGAAGATGGAAGTGTTCTGGAAGCCGTAGTTGAGCGAGTGCGCCTCGTCGATGTCTGAGATAGGGCCAGAGAGGATACGGACGCCGGCGACTTTGGAGTCGTAGGCGAGTCCGACGCCGCACACATCGTTCTTCGCAGCAGCGATTTGACCCGCGCAACGCGTGCCGTGGTGGTCGTCAATGAGAACGGGTGTAGGGAGGTCGACGTGATCGTTGAAGTCGTATGAGCCATATGCATCCTAAGAGTGGGCAGTTGGTTCATTTTTAGTGACAGGAATTGGATAAATGGCATGAGAGTAAGCTCACAAAGTTAGCCGCAAGGTCATCACTGTTGTAATCGAGCCCATCGTCCACCAATGCGGAGATGACGCCCTTGCCTGTGATCCCCATATTCCACACACCAGACACGTTCATAGAGTGCTCGTGGAACTCTTCGTTCACGATGTGCCACTGCTTGTTGAATAGTGGGTCTTTGATCCCCAAATGCGTAGCAACCTCGGACGACGAGTTAATGTCAAACTCGTCTGGCACAGGCGGAGACGCCCGCTTCACCCGTTGCCGAGGCACTTGCTTTTCAAGATACTTGACGGCGGTCGTCACTCTCCGTGCGTGCTCGACCTCGCCACGGCGCGAGAACCAGCCAGACGAGCCACCCGCGGCGCGGGCACGCAGACGGGCCATGGTCGCCATCACCGCATCCTTCTTCTTCTCCGCCGTCGCCCTCCGTTCCAAGTGATCGACGTCCTTCTCGCGGCGCACGAGCCAGTGGTCTTCCAGCTCACCGGCGCGTTCGACGATGGTCACGCCGAGTGCGGCGGCGACATCGTCCAGCGATGCTGCGCCGGGAGCGCGGGTAGCGTGCTCGAGCACGTAGTAGTCGTGGGTTGCGTAGTGGCGCTTGGTCGGTGTGCTGCGAGATGCGCCTGCGGTTGTCGCGGCCGCGAGGAGTGCAGCCGCGAGCGTGCGGGAGATGTGCATGTGAGTGTGGTGATGGGGGTAGTGGTATGGGTGGTGGGCAAGCGTGAGAGAGCTGGTCGCTGAGTGGGACGTGGAGGGTGAGCGGGTTAAATTCCCGTGATCCAAATTCTTCTTAAGCTGTGCTCACCACCGGGCAAATCAATGATGGATCTCCTTGAAGCTGATCCGCTACCGTTCAACCAATCAACCTCGTCTTCTTGGTTACACAACAACTGCTTTAGCTGCACAGCAATGGGGTATCGATACTTTTCAAGACTACTGATCCTTAATTTAGCACTTTGAACTTGGAGCAACATAATATGAAGATGCTACCTTGTGTATTCTCAAAGACGCGCCTACGACCCTCTTCCGTACACTTTAATAGGCCTACTCAGGTGGCTTGTAGAAACGGCTA
>JAZHGK010005731.1:0-16085 GCA_037855215.1 Waitea zeae
GACATCTCGCCCTGGCTTGAAGGCCACGACGGCCACGGCCGGCTGTCTACTTCAGCGGCGATTCACGCAGCTTGCTTAGAGTTCGGCTTCTTCTACCTCAATGTGTCGTCATACATCGACCCGTCCGAGCCCGAAGAGCTGACGAGGCTCGCCCGAGAGTTCTTTGCTTTGCCACAGGAGGAGAAGGATAAAATCAGTTTGGCAAATCAAGACGGAGTTCGAGGTAGCGTATACCTTTCATAAGGATCGAGGTATATAATTCACTCCAACCCTGGCACCTACCTCTCAGGGTATCAAAGACTAAAGGAGAACGTCACAAACGGTAAAGCAGATAACCATGAGGGTATTGATTTCTATCGTCCCGTGGACAATCCAGACAAGTCCAAGCCGCTCTGGGGAGAGAACCAATGGCCCAGCCAAGTACCCCACTTCCGTGAAAAATACAGCCCTTGGATAGAAAAGATGAACAAGCTAGGGATGATTGTTATGGAAGCGTAAGCCCCTCTCATTTGTGTTCTGTGAACGGCGGGAATATGGAGTCGATTCTAAAGACAACTTATAGCATGGCCGTCGGGCTGGGGATGTCTCCTGACGAGTGGCAAGAACTCAAGTCTCTGGTGGACAACAGCTTCTGGGTGATGCGAATAATTGGTAGCTTAACTAATCGTCTTCTTGTCTTCGCACATTCTCAACACCGTCCAGGCTACCCGTCCTTGCCTAATGACTATGATGGCTTCTCTTGTGGAGCACACAAAGACTACGGATGCCTAACGTTCGCACGTCTATTTCCTATTGCTATATCATATTCTTAATATTACGCCAGGTTTTTGTATCAGGATCCGACAAGATCTGCCCTACAAGTGTTTCTACCCAATCCTGAAGTCATCGTGAGCGGTCCCGCAGGTAGCCAGGACAAGCTGCCGGTCAACGCCAAGGGCGAGCCCGACATTTCCTCAGAGCCTTCCGCGCTGTTGGAGCAAGGCGTATGGATTGACGCAGATCCTGTTCGTCTCATCCAACCCTTCGTTAAGCTGCCAAAGTATGCGCTTACCCTTCTCTAGGTTCCAGGCTGTGTAGTGTGCAACATTGGTGAAATGTGGGAGACTTGGACGAACGGCTTGTACAAGTCCACCTTGCATCGTGTTGTACACCGTGGCTCAAACTACCGCGTCTCGTGGGCTAACCCTCGCATTATCATTGTTGTTTGTCGCTAACACACTCTCAGCATACCTTTCTTCTACGAGCCTGCGTTTACGGCAAAAGTCAAGCCGCTTCCGGCTGCACTTCGAATCCAAGCTGATTCTGTCAAGGTACCGCCCCATGCCACCGGCGATGACGCTCCAATACCTAATGGTGGCACGAATCCGACAAACGGGAAGCAGACGAAAGCATATGAGCCGGTAGTTTATGGCGACTTCCTCTTAAGCAAAGTCACAAACAACTTCAGTCTCGATGGGAAGAAGCAAGGTCGTTACTGATCGATGCCCACATACCGAAGTGGTAGGTAGCAACATGGATTATTGATTACGTATAATTGTATCATTATCTATCAGCTTGTACAAGCAGAACTCAAATACTGACTCCAACCAAATAATTGACCCCGAACGATACACAAAATAAAGAATCAACGTTGTGAATAAATAGTTCGGCCATAGCCCGAGCGCCCACTTATGAGATCCTGGGTGGGTTCAGGAAGCATCGAGGATGAAGGTGGCAGGCGACCTCCTTCTTGTGTCTGGTTTCGTTCTTCTGTGGATTCTTTCATCCCAAAAGACTGGTCTGATGACCTCTCTTCGAGCCGTTGTCTGGCTGAATCTGTCGAGAGCGAGGGCTGCCCCGGTCCAGTCTGCTGCCAGCGACGCCTATCGTCCTCAATATGCCGGTCCATACCTGCCAGCACCGATGCGGGACTCACGCCGGGACCAACCGGGGGCGCCATCAGCCGTGAAAGTGAGGACGACCCGACAGAGTGAGTCCCGTTAGCATACGAGGTCATGCCGTATGAATTTGCATTCGAAACATTGCGTGAAGCGCCTTGATCCCATTGCGACGAACGCCACTCGTGGTAGTCGTCAGATTCGTCCTGTTCCTCATATCCATTAGCACGAGCAGAAGCGGACCTCTGGCGTGAGCTGCTAGCGCGCGCGGCGGGTTTACGCGCAGATTTCGACCCGCCGGGGTTGAAGGCGTTGTCCCGGTCGGTTGTAGGTCGACTTCGGGAGTTGGTGCTGGCGCTGGCTTGGCTGCGCGCGGCGTTGGCCTTTGTACGGTTGCGAGAGATGGCTTGCGTGGCAATCGTTGAAGTATGGACGAACGATGGGAGGACTGAGGGCGGAGGGACTGAAGGGTCTTGAGTGAGCTCTGTTGACTTTTCGCTACGCCGACGGAGAGCCTCCGAGAGGGGAATAGGAGTGGGTATTGCATCTGTTGGGAGCAATCAGCGGACCGTCATTGAGAGCTGGGTTGAAAACCAGACCTTGTAGGAACATCAGCTCTTGGTATTGCAGTGTCGGCGCAGCTGTGAACCATAAAAAGTCAGTTGCTGTGTGTATCAAGAATATAGTCTACGAACAGATGTCGCGGTAGGTAACAACAGGTCGCGGTTCTCCGGCTGGACTTTGTGTCGACACACCAGCTAACCTCTTGATGAATCGCTCCTGAATGAACTATGAGGGACTGGAACTGTCATGCGAGAGTAGGAAGTCTAACTGTTGCGACAGACAAGAGGAAAGTCGCCTCCTTTGACATTGTGTCCGCAATTCCTGTCCAAGTTTATTAACTCAACTTCGTAGACAACATGTCATACGCGTACTCACCATCAACGCGTAGCAATGCGTCTATTTGCTCTATAGGCACGGCAACCGTCCCCGCGGCTCTCTTTTTCTTCTTCGCCGCCGTCTTTGACGAGGCCCGTGGCGGTGCTTCATCCTCGGAGGGCTCAAGTTCAACTTCTGGCTGGAGCTGATCCACTTCTTCGTCGAGCTCGTCGAGCTCGTCAATCTCCTGGTCATCGATGGTTTCGTCGTCTGAAGGCGAGGAGGAGACGGGAACGTTGTTGGCAGCCATGGCTCAGCACTGGCAAACCGCTGCTACGAAGAGGAAGGAACGAGAAACCGAGTGGCACGTGGGAGCTGGGGTGTGGGGTGGGCTACGAACCAGGTGGATGGAGGGAGAAAGGCGGTGGCCGGACGCGGACGCGATGGGAAACGCGGCTCTGTCGCGTCCCGCCATAGCGGGTGGTCATCGCGCACTCAATTGAGGTGACACCAAATGCTGGCTCATAAGATAGTCCAAGTCTATGATGATGAAAGGGCTCTGCGGAGATGGCACGGGCTCGAGCTTCAAAAATGATGCAACTGGGCGATGGAGTTCTAAGAGCAAGGCAACAATCAACGTGCCACTGAAAGTTGATGATATAGTGTGTACAACAAATTCAATATTGAGCAGTCAAGCTAAGAAGTAATAATTGTTCAGATTGATAATATAATTGTAATTTTCTTACAAAATTAATTGAACACAGATCATGAATGGGTGCGTTATTATAGAATAATACAGGGTTGCCAGCGCAAAGTATCGTATGCCTGGATTGTTTCAGTTCACAGGTATCCTGATGCTGGCTTTGTTCTCGTTCTTGGGCAGAACCACCGTGAGGATACCATTTTCGAGGTTCGCAGTGACGTTGGCGCTATCGATCTGTGCAGGTAATTGCACGCTACGCCAGAACTTGGCACTTGAAGTAGAAACCGAGTTTGAAGGTACATTCCCGGAAGAGTTATCTTGAAACGTGCATGTTAGTATCTCATGAAGCAAACTCTAATAGTGAATAATGTTTATTTACCTTTGGTGGCTACTTCCGTAGTTGTGTTCTCTCCCGAGTCCTGAGAGGATGCCATGTTGGACGTCTCGACTTGGGGAGCGGATTGAACGCGGCGCGGTGCGATTGTACCTTCGATAGTCAGACTCCTGCTCCCCTCGTCAATGTTGATAGCGATGTCTTCTTTGCGAACACCAGGAAGCTCTGCCTCGACCACATAGCTGCTGTCGTTCTCTGTGAGGTCGACAGCTGGTCGGGATAATCCGAAGAGGCCAGTGTTCTCGTAAGAGGAACGGGGGATGAGACCACCGAAAGCAGCGGGAGAGCGATGGAGAGGCTCTTCGAGCAAGCGGAACAAGGGGCGGAATTCGTTGAAGAGTTGGCGGCTGAGAGACATGTCGAGTTTAGCAAGTGTGCGAGTTAGAGAGCTTGCGTCGGTTTCTCGATTATTTATACCCATAGCGATAGGATTATCAAGAGGTGTCGCGAAATGCCTGGATGCTTCCAGCACATTGTGGCGCTAACTAGGTCGGTGGGTACGTGCAATAAAGATAACGTATAATAATGAGCAACAAATCACATGACTGTGTTTTTGATCTGCGGAGAAGTACTTCCGGAACATTGGCGAACCTTCTGCTTCTACCTGTTGCTTCTCGAACCTCGATTGCCGGTTGCAGGCACGTATTTGGTGTATAAAGAAATAGCAGTTATAGAGCTACGTCCAAAAACAAAAGATTCAAACATTAATAAACAAGGTGAAGCGACACTTGTACGTGCTGAGAAATCGTGAAAATAGAAGCGAATATGAGCAGTCAGCTTGCCCCATTAGGTACCTCCACAACTAAGTGTGCCAACACTAGGTGCTCTTGGTCGTTGTCTTCCTCAAATCTGACCTTATACATGGCCGACTAAAGGAGTTTTAGACGCCCAGTCTGCGGAAGTAGTGATCAGACACGTACCGCTTTCTCCTGTCGAAGCTCGCTCGGGCCGGCGAGAACCTCTGCTCGATAAAAGCAGCTTGTATCAGGGTACAGCGCTAGTACAGTAGTTCCCACTGGATGTTCTGGATAATGTTTTGGATGCGAAGGGTCACTTTCTGAGGCACCCGGATCAGGTAAGGGTATAATCGTCTTGATGGTTGCTTTGTAGGTTCTAAAACGAAGCAAAATCAGGCTTGGATTCAAGATCGTAAAAGAACTGTACAAACTGTCCAGCTGAGCCATCTTCTTGTGGCTCAGGGTCTTGGACTTTGTAACTGAGGTCTTAATCAGGTTCCAGATACCAAATTTCAAATAAATATCACATACGTCTGGCGGTCGAGACATTTGGTAACGTATGCCAAAATCCAGTCAGCCTCTCCCTCGTTGGGTCGAGGAGGAGGGCGAAAGGCCACTTTGCGGTTTTGTTTCAAAGGCAGTTGTCGCGATATGTAGTCACGCTTCGACTTCGCGTCCTTGGGTATTGCTGCAGGAGGAGTCGGTCTTGGTGGGAGATTTGTCGACATACTGCCTCTTGATGATGTCGATGGTGCTGGTGAAGGCGCGTGCGAATTCATAGGTGACTGTCCACGTGGACGTTTGGGCCGTTTTTCTTGACAAGAGGTACAATAAGTCTAGGCGCGCGTCAATGGCACTATCGTCTACCTTGGTTTGTGGATTCAGGCGCTTTACGCAAGGCGATGAGAATATCTAATTGCTCTAATGCTTCCTCAATCACTCTAAGCAAGCGTTAGCGTACATTCGCCCTTAAGCTTGCTTGTTTAAAACCTGCCGTTCTTCTTTTTCCGATAGTTCTATGATGGCTTCTACTCCAGCGTCCAGCGTCCGTGCTATTGTTCTGAAGTTATCATAGCCATCTGTATAGAGTGCGTCTTCACTTGGCCAGTTGCCAATCAGCTTGTTAACCTTCTTAATCGTTTCGCGAATTCCTCCATTATTATGAAGTTCCGACAGTGTTTGGATAGAAGATGCCGTATGGTTCCAGCACTCAACTTCTGGGTCGCCGCCACGTAAGAAATGGCTGGTATATCCGTCAAGTTGAAACCGACCTTCTGATGAAGCAGGTCGACTACTAGTCGCACGGCGTCTGTCGTTCATGTGACAGTATAAGAAACGTTTGGTTCAAGCTACTAGATCAGGAAATTGAAACAGCCTTGGGTCAGTCGGAGCGGCAGGGGCATGTAGTGTCACAGGTTCAAGAATCGCAGAGAAGCACGAGCTTCGATGTCCCCCACACATGGCAATTTCCGATCATGCTGCGAGTGCAAAAACCACGTGTTTGTGGCTGTGTCGACCCTCAGGACGTCTCGTTGGACGTTTCGATTTGCCTTTGTTCTCCTCCAGTGGTGCGGCCTCTGTGTCTCTCATCGAATTCTCCAAGGCACATCACGTTGCTTGCTACCAGCTCTAGTACATCTACCAAATCGTTTGTCATCCAAAAAGTTGATGAAGCCTTCTCATCCTCGTTTAACAAATGTTTGAATAGCCAATTTTATAATTTAACTTCGATATACGCAGTTTAATGAGCGAAAAAGACGGTTCATAAATACACAAGCTCACGAAAGCTGTCTAGCTTCAATCTACAGAATGCTGTCTTTCCTATTCTTGGCTAAAACCCGCAGAATGTCCACAGCATGTACACTACTCGGGAAAGTATCCTTTTTGGTGTCATGGGCCGACCGCTTCGTCCTTGGGCGCTACAGGTTAGTAAACAAAAGGGCTGCCAAGTGATTGTGGCAGAAGCCGAAGTCCATGCATGAGCCAGCAGGCAAAAGTTTAGATCAATGAACAACTTTTGAATACTAAGCGCCGTGATACTGATACGAATAGGGTTATATACATAAAAACTGACGAATTTCTCTACTAGCGAAACGATTGGAACCATTCATGAATGCCACAACCTGCCAATGCAGTACTCTCTTGTGCAACTTGTTTGCTGGGATAGAACCACTGCTGCAGTGACCGCGTGTGCAGAACACAAGTGTTCGGATTTCTGGGGTTCGGGCGTGTATGTGGTTCTATCTCGGCTCGGATCTATATTTATATTTACATTCTTATTGCGGACTTATGCTGGGTGTTTGGGGAGTACAAAGGGATCGGAGGAGCAGTGAAACCCGGTCAGGTCGGGAGGAGCGCGGGGAAGGGGGTACGCGTCTCCGGAATCCCGGAGCGCCTGGAGCATTTAGAAACCCCCGCGGTCCTCAGTGCTCCTAAGCCTACGCGTCGTTACCGAACCCCCACGGTGACTGTAGCACTGCCCAGCCATAGCTCAATATCTAAGCTACCGACCTTGAGAATGCAAAAACAGCGGTCTAGTGCTGAACGCGGTTATGTCGACATCGCGGATCACGCTCTGTGAGTCTCGGTCCCGCTTGCTGCTCATCATTCAGAATCGCGAGGCTTACCTCGGGGTAATCAGCATCGGTAATTTAAGAACAGCAGCTCTGGTCTGTATAGTTTAATCATACAACTTGTTGTTGTGTATCTGATTTTATTTCTATAGGTTAGCATTGATGGATCGAGTGTGTCTGAATGTCCTTTGTCGAACAGTCCAGTTGTTGATGGATTTCCTCAGTCGAAAGTTATTGTATACCACACTTCGATTCTCCGTCTGTATTCGCCAGAATACTGGACAAGGACAAGGCAAGCCGTTTGCACAATTCACGAGGTGCCCGCGTTGACGCATCTATATAAAGGGTGGTCATTTCTCGATTACTCCTACCACACCATTCTCTACCAAGCAAAATTATTATCCGAGCTCGAATGTAAGTGAAGCAAAGCAAAGCAAAATAAGATTGCCCCTAATAAACTCTGCTGTTCCAGGTGCTCCAAACAAAGTACGTATAGGAAACAACACGCGTTGGGTTCTGCAGCCAACCAAATACTTGTAGATTTCTCAACGAGGAAGGGGTTGTCTCTGTAACAGGTCATGGACGTTCACTTGTGATAAATACATTATTCTCACGCCTTCCTTTTCAGATTTTTTGCCGCGTCAATCTTCAAAGGCCAGTCTGCCATTTTTACCATGGCTTATTCGTCGAGTCGAGGTAGCTTTAATTTCTCCTTTTTCATTCGATTGCGCCTCACAATGCCGACATTACCTAGGTTATCCGTGGCAGAATGCCGATCCGAATGGAATGCGCGCCTGCTTTCAACTATGCGCGCAGTAAGCATCATACCAAGTTGGTTCACGATCAGACTGCAGCGCCAGGAAATAGCCAGCAACAAAAGGCACTCTTCACTTCCCCAGCTGACCCTACGACTGACTATAATGGGCTTTCACTTGATCTCCGTTATGTGGTTGAGAACACCGAGGAAGTGGGGTCCTCAGTTCCCAAGTGCAAAGTTGAGCTCGAAGAGCTCGATCTAACTCAAAAGGGGCATCTTGGGCCAGCTATTGTGTCAGAATGTGAAATGGTAAGCCGATTTTCATAGTGCTTCACCTTCGATTGACCATTTGGCTATTAGCTTGAAGGTCAAGTTGTCACTTGGATTTTGCGCTCGCCTCCGAACGGCAACGTTGAAGGCATGTCACCATGCCAGGATATTGATGGCACGAAGGTCGGTATTTTAGCCTCGTATGATGCGGCACAGGAACTCGGTGTACCACTTGATCGTTTGACGAACGCGTCAAGCAAGCTACGCCCACCTGAGGATCCAATCGTTACATCGGTAAGTGAGATTTATAAAAAAAAATGTGCCACAACCCTAACTGGTGTATTCTAGGAATTAGTTCGTGACTTGCTAAAGGTACGCTTTGTTTATTGTATTCTAGATTTCAGTTTGTGAATTCGTCTGCACAGTCAACAAACGACTATTGGGTGTCTTGGATCCGCCGCTCGACTTACAAAGGATCGTGGAAGGAGGCGGTTCATCGCTCTGCTTTGGCTCTCAAGCTGCTCATATTCGAGCCTACCGGAGCTATTGTGGCTAGCCCTACCTTCTCACTTCCTGAGGTCAGTACGCAAGCTTGTTTTTGCTTATTTTTCTCATCGAATTTCTAGTACATCGGTGAGATTTTATGAATGTTTTGAAAGCGTGCTTTACTCAAATTACCTGCCTGGGATGATCTCATTTTAGGGTTAGTCCCTTCAACTTTCTTAAATAAGATACACTGAAATCATAATTTTAATAGTGGAACTCGTAACTGGGACTACCGTGCCTCCTGGATCCGAGACTCGTCGTTCACTTTGTATGCTCTTATCAGACTTGGGTTTACGTATGAGGCAAACGGTAGGCGTCAAATATGTTTGAATGAGCTGGGTCTCTCAGTTAAGATTTCTAGCCTATGTCGACTTTATTCAGGAACGCCTTAAAGACAAGAACCCTGACGGATCATTACAGATTATGTACACCATCCATGGTAGCTACAGCCGAGATTCGGGTAGTATCACATGCTAATTTGAGTACAGGGTCGAAAATTTTCCCCGAAATAGAACTTACTCACTTGGATGGCCACAAGAGCTCAAAACCAGTTCGGTAAGTACACTGGGTCAATATCATGTATCATACTAATGTTGCACACAGTGTTGGTAACGGAGCAATTGACCATCTCCAGCTCGTGAGTTTATTTGTGTGATCATTTTTTTTTCATCTGTTCACAGTTTCTCAGGATATTTATGGTGAACTGTGAGTAGGCTTGAGTGTGACAAATCCATCTTACTGACATGTGTCAATAGCATGGATTGTATCTATCTAGGACAGAAGGTACGCCTCATGGGCATCATACTCAATCGACGCGCTTACTAAGCACACGATTAGTTTGGGCGGCCATTGGTACGTTTTTACCAAATCGTACTTTCATGCATTGTTTGACACAGGAACTATGTTCAGTCATATGATACTTGGTATGTACCAAACATTAAGGCTCGACTTATATCCGCTCACAAATTTGCTGTATAGGTTGGCAGTGCGAGAACTGTAAGTCTTTGCCAACTTTCTAAGTCTACTTACTAATCTCATCTTCCTTCAGAGTGGAGTGTAGGTATTCCGGAGAACGTATGACACAGAACACTAATTTTGCTTGAAGATGTGATTGCGAACTACAAGCGGCCTGACCTGTAAGTCCGATCTTTAGCACATACCATTACTAGACTCACACTCGGGGATAGGTCCATCTGGTATGCTCTCCAAATCTTATCTAATTCTCTCAAGTCCCTGACGTTGACCCAGGGAGGTTCGAAACAAAGAGCGCCATTTCACGGTATGTCTTTATGACCTCTATTTCACCACAAAGTTTTAACTGGAATTTCTACAGTACTCCAAGGTACGATTACCGTGATCATGCAGAAGCAAACCTGACGCAACACAGATCATGCTCTGGGTTGCCATTGACCGAGGGCTTCGGCTTGCCGAGAAGCGCTCACTTCCTTGCCCGCGCAGAAATGTATGGTTCGCTGCCCGTGACGATCTTTACGAGGAAATTATGCGCGAGGCCTGGAACGCTGAAGGTGGATACTTCTCTCAGAGCTATGAGGATAAGAACGTTATAGACTCCGCCGTCCTCGTGATGCCGCTCGTATTTTTCGTTCCTGCAGTAGGTTCTCTTGTTTCACAGCCGCGCTATATAGCTTACCCGATCATCAGAGTGAACCACGCTTTGTTAGCACACTGCGCCAAATTCTCAAGAGCCGCCCACGTGGTGGATTGACTTCTAACGTATAGTCGTTTTGCGTTTGGTACATGGCAGGGTTGACATGAATCTCTCCAGAATCTGGTTTACCGGTACGATGTTACCAAAACGGATGACGGTGTTGGTGGTGAAGAGGGAACCTTCTCACTTTGCACGCTCTGGTAAGGTGCTTTCCTGACACTTGGGAGCTTCGAAACTGATGTTAAACAGGTGTGTGGAAGCTTTGACGAGAGCAGGTGCCTATGAACCAGCATTCCTGCGCCGTGCGGTATCCATGTTCGAAGTAGGCCTTGTCTTTGATTGTACCATTCATCATTCTGAAATGTGTTCAGGATTTCTTACAATTCCTCAATCACGTCTCATTGTGTACGGAGGAGATTTCGGAGAGTGGCGAGGCGTAAGTATAACGATTGCTTGCTCTCAACTTTATCTCAATCGCATTTTCAGCCTTGGCAACCATGTTCAGGGTTTCAGGTGAGTGGAAATGGCTACTTCCCGGTTGAAAAGTACTGTGAACTAACTTCCACTCTTCTTTTAGCCACGTTACTCTTATCTCAGCTGCTTACAACCTCTCTCGTACGTTGGAAAATCACAAGATCTGAACAAGTGTCTACTATCTATAAAGACAAAGGTAAAAAAGAATCAATGTACTATAAGTAGTTTGCGCATCGACAACTATACTTCCTGGTCAAAGTTCCTGGCGCTTGCCCAACAATTATGTCCGCATCCCGATGCACACCCACGTCCGAGAACTTGTTGCTTTTGTACGGAAGCCCCGAACATGGGCCTGCTGGCTGTATCACTGGCATGGGTGGTGAATTGATCAACAGGGTCTTCTAATGAATCCTTCCGTAACCTTGAATCGGAGACCGTACGTGCGCGTTCTTGATTCGAAATCAGTGGAGGAGCCAACTCAACCAGCGGTTGCCCTTCATAATAGCGATAGTAGCACTCCTGGTGTCCACCATGCCAGCAAATTCCACATTGAAAAAGCTGTCCCTTTACAGGAAGATGACTATGTGGATGTCAAAAAAAGTACGTCTTAGACTGATAGGCACCTATCTTACCATATTGTGCAGCTAGCAAAGCTCCGGCACTTGAGGCAATATGAATATGCACCGTTAGGGGTTTTTGCATCTCTCAGAGCAGGGGCAGCCGCTACTAGCGGTTTTCGACATCGACCACAGGAAGTGTAGACAGTAGTGTTGATCTAAATCAGGTTGAGCAATATAAGCGTACGGATCATGAATCACTAACTGTTGTGCGTCCACGAATCTCATCATCTGGTACAAATTTGCGAAGGTAGGCTGCACATGTATAAAGCTGCATTCGGCTGAGCATATCTACTCCAGTTGATTAAATCAGAGTTGTGACTGTGAAGATTGATTGGAGACCAACCAATGTAGGCTTCCACATATCTTTGGCACGTCCGCTTGCTGATTTGCAACTGTTCTGGCACAGTTAAGGAGAGGAATGTGCACATCTGCATATCACCCTAAACGTTCCTCTTTAGAGGGCAGATGACTTGAAATTGCGCTATCCCTTACCACTGCCTCCATTTCCTTGACGTATTCGCGCATGGTATGCCATCCCATATCTTTATACTTCCTTTCATCCTCAGCAAGCGCATCCCAATCTTCCTTAGTCAGCCGAGGCTCTTCCCATTCTTCAGGCTCATCGGGCCTATCGTTTAAGAAAGAAGCACTCAGGCTCTTCGCTTGCGTGCGTTCCATCGCAATCGGCGAATGGTGGTGATCCCTGCCAATCATTGGAGAAGTCGGGGCGGCATTTTGCCGTGAGGTAGCGTCCCGTGTCATGCCGCTGGCAAACGACTCCCTACCAGGACTGTTGAGAGCGACCACAGTGTTGATACTCGCCAGTGAGTCCTGGTGTGTCAGTGAATGCCGCGGACGAGGCGCTAGCAGAGAGGCCAAGGTCGAGCTCCGGCTGCGTGTCTTCACAGACTCTCTGCGCGACAGGCTCGACCGCAACGGACCAGGATGACCCGTCTCAAACGTATCCGAATCCGTGTCCGTCGCTCCCGAGTTGGCGCTGGAAGCGGGCGACGGCGAGCGCTCGTCGTCCTCTTCATCGGTCCAGTCGTGCGAAAGCGGACTCGGGTGCGGTGGAGCGGGCGCGTGCCGCTGCGAGAGTGACTGGATCGACGAGCGCGGGTCGGAACGCCCTTCCTCTTCTTCGCTGCCGGACGCGAGCGCATGCTCCTCTTCCTCGCTACTATCCGAGTCCGAGTCGAGGACGCCCTCGCCGATGATGCGCAGGTTACTCCGGTCGCTCGGACTCGCGCTTTGGATGCTCTGCATGCTGTACATGCTCGGCGTGAGCGAGGGGCGACGCAGAGCGGGGTCAAAGCCTGCGGGTGAGGGGTAAGAGTTATTGCTCTGGCTACGCTCGGGACGTGGGACTCCTGAGGCAGATGGTAGGGCGACCACCTTTCGTAGAGGAGACGGAGATGCGGAATGTGGTGGCGTGGACTTGGGCGACGAGAAATGGCTTGAAGAGGCGCGCCGCGATGACAACGTCTTTGAAGACGGGTACGGTTGCACGAAGGAGCCCTTCGAGGAACGCGTGGTTACGCTCGCGGGAGATCTTGGTTGGGCCGTATCAACCGTGATTGACCGCTTTGGCATCAACCGAGGAGGAGGAGGAGACGGATGCAGCATCGTTGGGATAGCAGACGGAGCTGAGGTGGAGTGTGATAGGGTAGGAGGTGCAGGCGTACGAGGCGAAGTAGGCTGATCTGGTAAAATGTTCTCCAGTAGAGTGGCTACGAAGAGCCATATTTGAGCCGCGTCATCCTTCCCAGTTTCAAAAGCAACCTCTGCGTTTCCCCTGGCGACGGCACGCTTGTCATCTCCGTCAAACGTATAGCCCTTTGCGCAATAAACGAAGGAGTCAAACTCTTCTGCGTCCATTCCGAACTCTGAAGCACCGATGCTCTGTGACGTCGGTTGATAGATCGGATCCCCGAGAGCTTTTGTTTTGACTTTGTGATCGCGAAGCGATTTCAGCTTCTTCGGCTCGCTGTGGCTCCGTTAGTAGAAGGTCAACCGAAGATCAGAAACCACCTACATATCGTCGAATGGAACATCCCATTTGGACGGGCGATCTGTGACAAAAGCGAGTCCGCCAGTAGCAGACCATGAAAGGGCCGTTCGGGGAACCGCATTGATAGGCGGTGCGGAATAACGCATATCCAGTTGTGAAAAAGAACCGGATACGTGCTGCGTCCAGAGACTATGCGAGTCGTTCCACATCATATCTAAATTGAATCGATGTTACGACGATGAGGTCGAACTGATACAAAACAGTGCGCACCATATACGCCACCCTCGGCAGTACTCCCCCCGACCGTCCACTTTGCGATCCACCCCCTCCTCACGTCCCAAATCTCCACCGCGTCCCCTGTCGTCGGCGTGTTCTCCATCTGAGCGTCCTCCGCCATTCCCCTCTCCGGAGACACGGCGCCTGCAGCCTTCCTCGCTCGACTCCGACTCCGACTCCTCGCGAGGACGCTCCCGAGGACGCTCAGCCGACTCTCCGTCACGTCAGGCCCGCGGCCGCCGCCAGTACCGCTGCCACCATCGGACGAGCCAGAGCCGACGTCGGTGTTGGACGCGGACGCGACGGCGAGCTCGAGAGGAAAGTCCGGGCGCCAGAGTACGCGTCGGACGGGGAAGGCCGTGCGAAGTGTATAAGTAGGTGTATGCGAGATGTGAGCAGAAGCAAGTGCGTTCCAAACCTATGTACTCAAGCTCAGCAAGGGTCGCCACGAGAAACATCTTTTTTTTTAAAAAAATGTGAGAAAACAATAGCTCACTTTCACACGCCTGTCCAGCCCGCCGCTCACGATCCAGCTCGCGGAGCCATCCACAGAACTCGCGTGGTCTTCCGCGGCCGAGGTCGCGTCGTCCCTGATGCCGTCGCGAGCGGAGGACTTTGTGGAGACCCATTCGGCGACGATCGTGTTGAACGCCGTGGCCGAGCCGCTGGCGTTCTCTCCGGAAGGCGACGCGTTCGCGAGGGCTTCCAACGCGCTGTTGACGACGGACGCGCCCGCGTGCGTGCACCAGTCGAGAGCGAGGATAGGACCGGCGTGGGCCATGGGGATGCGGTCGAGCTGGCCTTTCTGGCCATGGCGGAGGTCCCACCTGTGATTAAAAAAAAATACAAAAAAATCTCAAACATTAGGCCACTAGGAGAGATGGTGCTACACACCTATACAGGGAGCCATTGTCGAGCCCGACCACAATTTGAGTGCTGTACGACGGGTCAGGAGAGAAGACGAGCGTTCGGACCGCCTCTGGGTGATGCAGTTTCATGATCGAGCGATTTACGCTGCGTAAATCCTACGAGTATTTTCAGCGAGCTTCAAGAGGATGAAACGCACAGGTTGACGTACCCACACTCGGACGTCGGCGTCGGCTGCGCCTGTGACGCAGTAGTGGTGTACGAGGTTCGAGTACGAGAGTTTGTGAATGGCACGCAGGTGGTCTCGAGAACGGCTTTCTTTGAGGGTCGAGAGGTGAGACAAGCGGCGACAATGGGGCTATAAGGGCGCGAACCTATTTTGGACGAGCTAGTCTTGTTCATGTCCCAGACCAAGAGTTCGCCAATCCGGCTGGTGGTGACAATTTTCTCGCTGAACACTGTTCACGTCGACCACAAAGAGGTTGGCAGTCAGCCTCCATGACACGACGCTGAGCGCGCACAGGGAACTTGCCTCCGCGTCCCCATGCTATGTCCGTGATGACGCTGTCGACCTTGAGACCAGAGCCATCCCAGTAGTTGCGTGAGGCTTCGAGGCGGTGGCCGCCCCTGCCGATCGTCGCTTTGTTGTTGTCAGGGAAGCCGGTGTACGACGGCTCTGAGAGGTGGAGCAGACGCAGTGCTGAACGCAACGAGTTGAACGACGCGGTGGTTGACAATGAGAGAGAGAGAAAACAAAAAAAAAAAAAAGCATGCGTCTACTTACAGTCCTTGCCTGCGACCGCGCACCGAGAGCCGTCGCCGTTGCGGGCGATGGCGCCGCCGCCGGACGTTACGTGGGGCAAGCGGACGAAGATGCTTGGGCCGTGATAGACGCCATGCTGACGCGAGTCGGAATAGAGATTATCGCGGACGAGAGAGGGGATCTTGTGCGTCCGTCGGGCGCTGTTGTTGGGCCCAGGTGGTGAGGCGACCCCGGATTTGGGAGGCATGCATGAACGAGCAGTGGTCGTGTTTCGACTAGCCACAGCGAGCTTTACAGCCACGGCTCGTTCAGAGTTTTTTTTTCTTTCTTTCGAACGAGGCTAATTATCTGCGCCGGCCCGGAGATGCCGAATTCTCCCAAGCCTTTTGCAGCGCGGTTTTGTTGCGACCTCAGTCTGCCAGACGGTATTCGCTCACACGTGTGTGGGTCGTGGATCTAGAGAGAGCGTCTGTACGGCGTGCTCGACGTGTATCGATCATCTCTCTCTCTCTCTCTCAACTCGTTGGGGTGGTTTGTGGTCGGAAACTAACGGAGCAGCGGCCGACAGAACGCGTCCGCGCTTTTCCGCGCACGTGTGAAGTGGCGAAACCGTCAAGTGCGCGTGCCGGTCACAACCGGAACTACACCTTCATCCCCATCTTCCATCTC
>JAZHGK010005732.1:0-14515 GCA_037855215.1 Waitea zeae
ATATATATATATATATATTGTATATCACTGATGTAGAATAATACACTTTGACAATTGTAATGAACTTCAGTTATGTTGGAAATACCAAAGACTAGAATAGTCTATTTTTATCTGCAAGACTTGCTTCTTTCAGATTTGCTGTAAATCCATAGGGACGGTGTTGGTCGGATCAAACCTCTTACCACTTCCTCTGCTTATCGCTGAGCAGGCTCTCGAGATCCGACGAACAGCGTCTAAATGGTGCAACCGAAACGGGCCTTCCGCATGTATCATAGTAAATATCAGGGGAAATAACCGGCGGTAGATGTGAAGGGATCTTACGGCTTACCGCTGACAATGGGAAGTGGGTTCAGGATGGAGATGGATGGAGAAAGGGATAATGCGGACTTCAATGGACGCTGGGTTTTACTTAAGCTTTGAATCATAATCAGATCCGTAAAACGTCAAACAAACGATCTGTCACCGATACGGAGTAGCCAAGGCGAATGTTAAATTTCATAGTATGGATATTAAAACACACAGTAATCAACGGAGTGGTCGCGAAGGTGATGAAAAACTGGGCACTAAACGTTTGGCTGATTGAATGAACCAGCGACCACGGCCTATATGAGCTCTGGTCAGCTAACGAAAATAGCAGACGGCGATTATTTAGTAAAAGGTGTATTCAGAAAAGCCGGATGACGTCTGTCTTCTTGCCGCCCAAAATTGCATGCAACAGCCGAGACAAGGCAACTACCAAAACGGCAGCAGCTCGCACGGCTACTATGGCAGGACGCGCATAGCAGTCGACATGATACACGCGTGGGCGGCGCAAAGTCGGAGAATGGATTGACTTTGTTCTCGTCTTTTGAGAAAAGTATGGAATGAACACACTCACAAAGAAAACGGCACAGTTAATTTACGGAGTAAAGCATAGATCCTAATAGCCAGTGAGTTATGGTCAGTAAACAAATTCGTATGGAGAGGAGAGAGAGGGTTCAGATAAGTTTTGGTATGAGTTTGTCCACAAGAGCGTGGCTCTTTCGGAAGCAGAACTGATTACAGGATCATCATAGCGGATGGAGAGAATTAGACTTCAATAGAGCTGCTCACCTCTCATATAAAAGCAAAAAGTGAGCGATTGAGGCGAAGCAAGATTTTCGTAGTTCAAAGCAAAGGCGAAAGTGCGTGGACTGGTCCGAGCGTGCGTGTGAGGTCACAGTAAATTCTCACGAGATTTCTCACGGAATTTTTTTTTGTTGAGACTTCTATTCGCTCCTCCTTCTCCTCCATCTAGCTCTTACCTTGAGGATTACTTCACGCTCATACTATTCACACGCGCGCAATGCATTAATTACACTCTTAAGCGAAGCTGTGAGTTCCAACACCATTTCTCGCTATGATCGATACCTATCCATTCATGAGTCGGCGACGATTTTTCGATGAGCCAAACTCAACACATGCATCACCAACTGAGCTCTTTTCACCCTGCATGTATTCGGTTTATACAACACATGCTGAATATTTTTCTAGTTACATCAACTACCAAGGAGTTGTCTCGGATCATGGCCATATTTCGACTCCAACACTCCGAAATAGTCTGGAGATGGATCAACCATTGAGGCAAGTATTTCGCTGCAAAGCATACCTATACCTCCCTTTCCAACTATTACTGCCTTGATGAAACAAAAAACCAATGACAAGCATATGTCCGATAACTTATGAAGGATATTTCTTATTTTCTGAGCTATTCTCGTACATTACTTCTTGGCTAGTTGTTTGTTCGTCTGCGTGCTTACATTTGACTATCCTCAGGTTTTACCATTCAGACTTCCTTACCTGCCCAAATGTCATCAGCGCCATAGTTGACGTTTATCGAGGCATTTCTTATTGACAAGAAGAATGCAAAAACCTCGCCTATTCGACGGATACCTTTACGCTTGGAGCTTCAAGTCTGGCTTCACGCCAGATACACGGAGTATTCATGGTCAATTGGCACTTGTGCTTTCCAGGCCTACTTGCCTTTCGATGTGTTCTCATCCCGTAATTGGGAAAACTTCGCCGCAAGCTGGAAAAACTAGCACAGTTCGCTGCATGTCTAGCAGCTTCCTTTTTAGTTTACATCATGTTACTACGGCTACTGTTGGTATCTCGCGACTTGCACGGCTAGCATCGGAGCCATTGATGTGAGAATAGATGTGTGTACAAACATGAAAAGAGTCAAGCTCGAACCTGGTGTCGCACATAACGCAAGTACCAGCAAATAGCACACAACCATGTGCTCCATGAAACGTACTACCCTCAGAATCTTCCAAGCTTACAGTAGATCTTAGTCGCACTTTGCGCCTCTCAAAAAAATCGACCGTGTTGCATCCTTATACAGCATTCTTTCCGTGATTTTTCCAAATGCGACGTTGATCCACCAACTGAGCGTATGTAGAGGATCCAAAGGTCACTCTCACAAGCATCGGAGCCTACGAGAACCCCAAGAAGCGCCTGTAAGTCCCAAGCGGCCAAGCGCGTGGCCATATTCACCCCGCATCGGCAACGTCAGCTGCTCACTAGTCTGTGGCGCTCACTAATGTCATGTCCTCTGCCTTGCCGACGTGGCTAAGGCCCCTGCGTGTTCAACTATAAGAGGTAGACAGCTCCGAGGTAATTTAGTCTCTCTTTTCCGCACTCCGACTGAGCGTCTCCCTCCTCCTCCCTCTTGCCTGTTATGCGTTCTCGTCGGCCTCCCGGCTCGGAGCTCCGAATGAAGGCCAACACCTCACGGTGGTCTCCCCCACACGCCTTCGCACCCGGCACGCTCTGGGGGGGGGTCTGCTTCGTGGACCGCATTCCTTTCTTTTTCTCATCGGGCCATTTTTCTCAAGCAAATGCTTCCGTTTGCCTCATGCGGTCGACGAAAACTGATATCTCTGACGACTGTGGACCCGACCAACTGTCCTGAATTGAACCGAACGATGTCTTGGCAAGCCGTTCAACGACCGACGCGGTGCACGGGGTCCTGCCCTCACTGATTCGGCCGTCCATACCGATGGATCGCTGACCAGGATCTTGGCGGGGGATGGGCCCCATAATTTGCGATCGACTGAGTGGAGAACGTCATCCATCCCGTCAATCCCACGAGTTGGGAACGGAACTTGTGTCCTCCCGCACGCAGCACCCGGGTGCCAACTATCTTCTAGTACGGTGAACTGGTAAGATCTCGCTATACATACAATACTGGCAGACAGGCCACAGACAACTAAATCACCGCATGTTTAGGGGCTTGAGTTACGGGCGCCCGTCGTCTCTACACATGTTTACTCTGCGAGCCGGGCTCGTTACTGAAATGATGATCCGACGATGAGCTACGCATATCCTACGTAAAAGGAAGAGCGCGCTAGCGAGCACGGCCTGCCCCCCTCTCTGATTATCGATTGCAACGCGCCTTCTCTGGGTGATGCGTACAAACACTTTGTGCGAGCGGTTGTCCCAGCGGCCCACATTTGATTGTTTCGTTCTTCAACTTCGGCAAGCAACGTCAAACAACTTCCTCGAAATTGCGGCAAAATAGTACCAAAAATAATTGTTTTCTTGAGTTCCCGGCATGTACGGGCTTGGCGTTTTCGTCGAGTTTTCGTCACCACGGGATTTTTTCAAGGAACTAGGGTACTGAATCTTATTCCCTCACGACACGAAGGGGAGACGGTCCTGCATTATCGCCTCCCCCTCGCCTCGAACAGGAGAACCATTGTCCGACCGGAACGACCAGCTATCGGGGCCCTTTCCAAGTAATGCCAAGTCACGGCACGCGTAATTATTTTCAAAGCCCCACGTCATATTCGTCGGCTCAACGCTACTTGAATGGTTCTTATGTTTACGATCCAGGTTCTTGACTTCCGTCTTGGTCTACTGGCTGAACATATGTTTATCTGGCATATCGATGACGAAAAATAGCATATGGCACCTTCGCTCTATATTCGCTTGGCGCAAAATTGAGTCTTTCTATCGCCGACTGTCGTATCTCACACTATCAGTTTCCATCTTTTGCGCACGAAGTATCGAGGTGCATGTCCAGGTTTGTCTGGGACAATGCTGCTGCGCTGGCTCGCTTGTATCAAAGAATATCTAACATATTCATTTTCGGATTTAAGATTCGTGTTCTAGAGGACCGGCGGGGCCGGTCGAGCACGTTCAACGACAACGAGGCTTCCAATACTCCGCTTCGCGTGGGATAAAGGTGAGAAGTTGTCATGACATCCACCAAGTGGTTTACTCCTACTGACTTGGAGCCACGCTTCACTCTCTAATCTCACACGGAGGTGATTCCCAACTAGCACTTTTAGCTGAAAAGTTTAGCAGGACCTTCAACAGCCAAAAAGGCACTCACGTCATACGGCTTATCAAATACTTCATGCTATTTTTTGCGAGTACGAAGGCCCTTAGCGGCGAAACCTACGCCGTGGATTCACGGCATGTATAAAGATAGCGACGCATGGCCTCACTTTATCCACGTTCGACTTATTAGAACTCAATCAGATTCTCTCTTTCGCAGTGCCACTGACACAGCGTTTCATATTCTTCCCAAGGAGACTGTAGTTAAGCGTGGCACAGCTTCGTAGAGCTTATTTTATTTGTTGGATTTGAACTCGTCGGTAGGTGAACTGGTTGGAATAAGAGTGCCACGAAGTTGTCGCCCTTCACACAATTAAAATGATTACCGCCACCTTACGCAGGTCCTTATCTCGACCTTTCTGCTCTGCCACCCGCTTCACATTCAGTAGATATATGGGACGCTAATTTTGGCGACCTTTATGCGAGTTCTTAATGATTTTCATCATCAAAGGAGCTTACTACCCACAATTTTGTGCGTGATGTGTTCAAGAGATGTCTATCGTCGTCAGCTCATTTTGTTAATTGACCCACAGGTCAGCTGAAGACAATGATTCTTTCTGATTACTGTGTAATAACGGATTGAAACAGGAACGGACGCCATTTACATCGATTTATGACAAGTTTTTCAAACCTCCGACGTCGGTATTGCGCCACACTTTTCGCAACGAATGGTCCACCTTACTCCTTTCGGCGAGGGGTCGCCATCGATCCACCCTGAGCGGCTGATCAACCGACGCGGTCGAGCATCGCATGGTGCTTACTGAACCGTACTCTCCGAAATCCTACTCTTTCGGAAGGCTGCACTCTTTCGCTATTCTCGTGATTATCGCCATCTTCGTCCAGGTAAGGCAATCTATCCACACATCAGCGCTCCACCCGGCTCCCCAACCTTGAATTGAGCAGCCACCGTCAGCGAAGTCGATCTTGAACAAGCGGACTAAGCAGCGCCACCTCCGTCGATGCCAGCAGCACCAACACAACGAGAACCGGACCCACATAGCACTCAACCAGACGACCTGCACCTTTGTCCCCACCTTACCCACACGCAGGGAAAAGCGATCCGTCGCCCGGCCCGCGCGCGCGTTGAAGTACTTCGACGAGGAGGGGTCATCCTGTCTCTACACGGAACATTCTCGCCTCGAGCTGGGGCCGACGAATATCCCGGCGTGCAAGCTGTTGCCGTTCAAGCAGATCAAGTGAGAGGCTGTGGTCAACACCGCCGATTACGGCCTTCTAGGACCGAGATTTAGGCGACCGACGCTAGACTGCTAGCATCGAACAAAGAAGGGGCTTCGGTTGAATGGGAAAATGATAATTACGACAACTACAACAATGCAGCAACAAGGTGACCTGCAGATTGGTAAGTACGGAAATAGTCGACGAAAAATGCTGGGCTCCCTCGTGTGCGCCACGACTTCTAGTGCAACACGGTGTGTTTAAGCCCACGCGACCTGCTCGGCCCAAGCCGAGGTGCTGCCGCGGGTAGAATGGCGAGGTCGCATTTATGGACCCATCGTTCGCAGTATGAACGAGGCTCGTTCTCTCGCTAAAATATTGGTGGTCTCGTAACATAACTGATGAGCTGCGCAACACAGGTTGGGTCCTTATCCCACGATGCTTACCGACCGTTACGGAGCCATCTCTCGTTCTGGATTTGGACTGCACATGGACAATCACACGGGGAGTTTACCGGACAAACCGAGGGCCACATTCGCAGATCCTTGGCCAAGACCATAATTTTTCGCTGTTGTCCAGAGCGGCGATAGAGACGCATGCGATGCGTTTGAGGCACTGGAGTTGCGCTTATATGATATCAAATTGTCAAGTTTAGCCCCTTATGTTAACTATTTACGGCACTAGGTACCCTCCTGCGTACGCTCGTAAAGGCGGGGTTTTTTTTTACATATACTACGCATCAGCATGATAACGTCTACGGAGGTATCTTATGCATGCTGTTGACACTCCAGTCCATATACTCAATTGTGCGCTGACCTTGAGGGCCCTGCGCAGGAGGGCCGCGCCCTCTCGCGCTCTTTACATCCCTGGATCAGAAAAAGCACGGTTTGGCAGATGTGATCTGCGAAGGGGTGGGATAAAGGCGCTACGCGGGGCCGAGGTTCGTGCGCGCCCGATTCATTGACGATACCCACAGCTCACCGATGGTTGGAGGGCAACGACAGGAAAGCGGTTCCTAGCCAGCGATTATGTGCAGGAGGCCGAGTTGATGATGAAAAAAAGGTTATCTTTTCATATGTGAGCTGATAATGCATCCGCCAACGGTGATTGTGCAGGCCTGGTTGCCATCACAGCAAAAGCGCCGTTGACAACCATGTTCGGGTGTACTGAGGAGCTGTAGCCACTACTAGCAGTCTGTAAGCAGATCGACGGGCCGGCCTTTTGCGCGCGCCGCGATGGAGACGAGAGTGGTGCAGGAAAAATAAACCTTGTTGATTGAACATGTCATCCGAAAGAGCGAAAAGAGAAGGTAGAAAGGTTACACTCGGCCGGGTCGATGGTGGCGCCTCCAATGCCCGCGACACGCTATGCCGTATATGGGAAGCGCGCGGCTAGGTGTCTCTCCTCCACTGACAAGCGAGAAAAAGTTGACTGATCCCAGATGCGTTTTTTGCAAAAAAAAAACGGGGGCGGTGGCGGAGCGCTTGCGGTTCCGGAACACGGTCGCGCTTTTGTCTAAAACTATGCATTGAGTCGGATTCATGCCCTCGATGTCGTAATCTCGCGCTGGGTGGTCTAGGTCGCGACTGATATGAGAACGTTGCAGTCCGTGAGAAGTGCGGGAGAGAGAGAGGAGGAGGATTGGGCGTACTAGTGGAAGCATTAGCATCTTCATTACGAGAAGCGAGCACCTCTTCCCATGGGGCTCTAGACGCGAGTACTGGTGCGAAGAAGCGCGCGCAGCGAGTTCGATGGCATGTGCAGGAGAAGCGACTGGCGGGTTTATCGCACGCAGAGCGTTGGAGTAGCAGCAGAGTTTCCACAGTGTTGCACGCTCTGGCAAGGGTCGCGCCTTCTACCCCGGAACTGAAGAGTGTGAACGCAACCAAGTGAACAGACTAGAGACAGAGTTGGTGGGAACCCATGGAAAAGGGTCCTGGGAGCGGGCATGGAGAAAACGCGGGGGAAACTGGCAGCGCCACGCAGATCAAGTGCGGCTCGCTGTGCTCTTTTTCCACAGGCAGCCTTCCAGACGTGGGAGCATTGTGGGGTGGGCTGTACGTCTTGCAGTGCGCGCATTCGGCGTGTAAGCGGAATTCAGCTCGATGGTACGTTTTGAATTTGATTCGACCTTTCGCACTACATAGTTGCCGAGGGCGCTTTTTGCTACCGGTGTGTGTGTAGCAGACTGGTATCAGCTCCGATTAGTGCGTCCGTCTGTATTAGTCCCCCTATTACATGACTAGCACACCAATATGAAGGGGGAGCCTAAAGGCGCGCTTTAAGAGGGCGCATCAGAAACATCATTGACAGGCGCATCAAAACGCCACAGAAAGGAGTAGTGCGTAATAGCAGGGGCAAGTGAATAAGCTTAAGCATAATTTTCAACATCATCAATACGGGACCATGATTAGCGTATATCGACTAGAAAAACACTGGTAGTGGGATTAGTTCGGGACACGCTAGTTGAAAGCCACAATGCCCTTTCTTGGTCAAGTTTGCGTCCTCCCGCCTTCGTGGAAACGAACACAGATACATCACATGCGATGTTGTACGCCCGCTTCTTTGAACGAACGGAGGAAATAAACTGTTATTGCAAATGAATGCGTACGTCAGGAAGATAACGATTGAACTCGCACACCTTTTTTTGAAGAACGGGCTAGTCTCGTTACTACGAACAATGCGCGAAAACAAGAGCAGGGTCGTCTAGTCTGGCAAAAGTGTAGAATGGGATTGGAAGGAGCGAAGTGGAGTTCAGTGCATATGGCACAAAGCTGATGCTTTGTGAAGATTAAGACGGAGTCGAGCACCAATTTTTCGAGGGTCCCGTCCACGTTAATGAGATTCAAATTGGACAAAAGGACGTCAATGCTTCTGGTTGCCATCGACCCCTTGCGCGTCGTCGCCGCCGTTCAGAACAGGTCGCTCTCGGCCCTCTCTCTCCGTGACGTTGAGCTCGGAGGCAATTAAGCGTCGACGAGTCGCGCAAGGGTTGCGCGTCCTCGATGAAGAGCTGGCCCCCGGTGTCGGGTCTTCGCACAGGCACCTGGTGACATCAAGCACGTTGAAGAGACGCAGATATGGTAGAAAGTACTCACCCATCGTCTCGCGGTCCCTATCCGCGTCATTGCCGCGTGGCTTAAGCGGAGAGAGGGGGGATTCTGGTCGTCGCTGTGACGGCGAGTAGCGTGCCGAGAGGGAGAGAGACCCGTCCCTCTGAGGAATATTGCCAATCCTCGGTTGGGCGGCCGGCAGCGCCTTTTGCGCGCCGTAGTAGTAGTAGCGCTCTCACAACATGCGAAAACGCGGCGCCTCTCTCCGATGCGCGCGGCTGCTGCACGGATGCGTCGTTGCGACACCCTTTGATGCGGCTGAAGCGAAAGAGATGAGTTGGGCGGCTTCATACGCACGCCCTGTTGTCCCCCCTCCCTAAGAGGGGTAGGCTAATAGTCATCAATTCGTTTTACGTCAAAGGCCATGACTCTGACGGAAGGCGTTAGGGTACGCCAAATGGAAGGATTTCTCGCTCCTGAATTGATGATGCACTTCGGACAGCAACGTGGTGAAGAGTCAAAGAGTGGTGAAGACAGAGAGAGACCCACTCCGCATCGTAGATCGTCTGTAGATCAGAGCCAAAAAAAACCACGCGAGACCCTCGAATCCTCGTTTTTTTTTCTGTGATCGTTTATGGAAGGACGGATAAGACGAAACCGCGGCATTGAATCGCCATCAATAAAGAGAAGATATATAGTCGGCAAATAGAATTTTGCTCCCTAAAGTGCGTAGAGAATGAAGTATCTGAAAAAAAGAAAGAATTTGGGACAGCGTGTGGCGGGTGTCACCATGTTCTCTCTCACTCCGAGAGCGTGTTGCGAGTGCTACAGGAGGGGCCGAGGCAACCCGGTGGGTGTGCCGTCGGGAATCGAGACCCTCTCTTCGGTTCGCTTCCCCTTTTTTTCCGTCGAACGCGATGACGACGTTGACCGTATGTTTTCTTGAAACGATAACGACAATTATTGATTTTTATAATCCCCCCTCGCCTTCGATCGTAACCGGCACACGGTTCGGGAGCTCTCTCCCTTTTTTTCAGAGTGTCGTCAGGGCGGGAGTAGGTGAAGGGGAAGGGGGGGGGCTAGACTGCGTGTAGGATCAAGGATGTGGCTAGCGAAGGGAGGGGGAGTTCTCTCGCTCGAACGATCTCTCTCCGTTTTCGTGGATCTTAGGTCCGTGTGCCTCGTGTGCGTGCACGCTCTCGTGCGAGGCTCCTCCCCTCTTGGTTGGGGGGAAGGTCGTTCGGGGCTGCAAAAAAAAAAGAGCGAGATCCAGGGCGCGCGGGAAGAACCCATCGGCACCCCGGCTTGCTTCAGCCGGAAGAGTGGGGACAGACGGGCTGACTTTGTGCGTGTTTGCGGGGGAGGGAAGGCTCGAGAAGAGATGAGTGGGGAGGGGAAATTGGATTTCGGGGTCCTGCTGGCAAACATTGATCGGGCCCGTTGGCACCGCGGCACCGCCAGATTCGGCCAGATCCCTTTACCGCCACCCCCGCAAATCTCGTTTCTCTTAAATCCACGGCTCCCGCCCGCCCGGACCTCTACTCCCGATCGCCAGACGCCGCCCCTCCCAGCCCCCTCCTCTTCCCCCTCTCTCCCTCTTCCTCATCGCTCCCAACGACCACCACCTCCCACACACACGCTACACCCCTTAATCCACCCCTACTCACCCAACTCCCCCCACATCACACACAATGACCACCACTTACTTCGCCACCGCCCCCCAGTTCAAACCCCCGGTTCGTCAGGAAGGTTTCCATCTCCCCCAACAGGGCCCGCCCTCCCCGTCGAGCTCGAGCACCGGCAGCTACGACCCGACATCTATGTTCATCCTCCCCGACGCCTACCGCAAGTACCCCTCCCAAGACACCTCCGCGATCGACCTGAGCGAAGAGCTCGCGTCCCTCATCGCCGGTCCGAACGCCGATCTCGGCCACGCACAAAATGCCATGCATATGCACAACCAGCAGAGCCAGCAACATCATCAGCAACACCACCCGCACGCCCACGGTCAGCAGCAGCAGCCACAGCAGCAACCCCACGATTTCCGTGGGGTCCCCGGCTCGTTCGACGACGGCTACCGACCCCAGACGCACAACATCTTTGACATCTCCGCCCCTTCCGTCACACACCCCTCCCTCCTCCCCCACCCGTCACAGTCCCAGCTGCCTACACCGTCATCGTCTGCGCCGGCCTACCCCTCAGCCTTTTCGCTGCAAACCAGCCAGCGCCAGGTGCACGACAACATGAGTTTAATTTCGCCATCAAACTCTCTTCACTCCGCCGCTGGCCCCCTCCAGGAGTTCAATGCCCGCTTCAACTCGACCCTCCCCGCCCTCAACTCGTCCATGCGCTTCGACCCGCATCCGCCTGCACCCACCGATTCTGGATCGAGCGGGCCCTCCGCATTCGCGCTCCAGCACGACTACTCCCATGCGACCCGCCAACAGCACACGCCGTCGCCGTCGCAAGGGCAGTCGACCGTCTCCCGCTCCCGTTCTCGCTCCCGCGCTCCGTCGACCGGCCCAGGGCCCACTCGCACCCAGTCGACGACTCGCGCGAAGCGGAACTCGATCTCCTCGACCTCCCCGCCCCCTCGCCCGACGACGTCGATCATCATCCCCGGGTCTATGCCTCCCCTCCACCGCGCCAACTCACTTACAGCCGCACGAGGAGGACCCGGCGCTCCAGACCCTTCTGTTGGGTCTCCTCTCTCGCTCGGATCCGCCGGCGGCTGGTTCATCCCGCCGACGACGCCTCAGCAGACCCAGCACGCGGAGTACAGTCTGCCGACCCCAGACAGCATCTCCTCGCACTTCGGTCTCCCGGGTCGGGACCACTCCGTCGGGCCATCACTCGACGGCGGACGGGATCCTTCACCACCCGGCCCCGCGGGTCTCACTGACGTCGCTGCCAAGCAGTAAGTATCCACACCTGTTCCGCGTCTGGGAGAGTGTCCAGAATGCCGAACTTTGTTTTCTTTTCTCTGTAGAGCGGCTATCGCCAACGAGAAGCGCCGCCGTCGGCGAGAGTCGCATAACGCGGTCGAACGCCGGCGAAGGGACAACATCAACGAAAAGATTGGCGAGCTCGCGACGCTCATCCCAGAGTGCATGCTCGACCCGAACGGTACGCCTTCGCGATGACAGCTTCGCAGCGGCAAAAACTGATCCATGCCTATCTGTAGCGCCCAGCAACATCATGCCTTCTGAGGACCAGATCATGAACGCCGGCTCTTCCTCACACGCAAAGCAGGAGTCGTCCGACGCGGCTGACGCATCCCCGACGCCCACTGGCGTCGAGCCGACGACGCCCTCGGCCGCCTCTGCCTCTGGCGACAGTGCCGCGGCGAAGGCGAACAAGGGCATCATCCTCCGCAAGAGCGTGGACTACATCCGCCACCTCCAGCAGCTCGTCTCCGCCCAGGCAAGCCGGAACCGCGTGCTCGAGCAGGAGCTCGCCAGCTACCGCGCGCGCGACGGCAGCGTCGGCTCGGCCGGGTCCATCGACGCCAACGGGGATGACCTCTCCGGCCTCGTGCTTCACAACGAGGTGGACATGTCCGCCTTCATGTCTGGCGATTTTTCCTTCGACGGCTCCTTCGACGGCACCGGCAACTTTGGCAGCGGCGGCCACGGCTCACTCGCGTCCGTGCGCGAGATGATGGAGATGGAGGACGACAGGCCAGACACGGCCATGACGGACGCGTCCGCGCTCCTCACCCCGCCCTCACTCACCGGCAGCGGCAGCCCGTCGTCGACGAACGGAGACGACGACGACCAGCCGGCTGAATCTCTCTCGAGCGCGGGTGGCTTCCACCACGCCCAGGCCCACCACGAGGAGGAGCGGGGCCGCCGCGGTCGCGACGGCCGCGTCGGCGGAGCCCTCGACGAGGTGCGGGTCAAGCGCGAGGAGTGAAGGCTTCCGACTGCGGAAACGTCTTCCTCGCCGGGGGCCTAGTGGACCGTCCGGCCATTCAAAGTGGAGACTCGGCCTAAAGAAGACTTGTCACAATTCAAAAGAAAAAATCACTAGCGGCTCGGTTCGCCATTCCTATCTATTGGTGGTTTCGTCGATACCCCCTACATGCATGCCGTCTCTTTTTTTTTTCCTTTGTGCTTTTTTTCTCTCTCTGGTTCCACTTTCGCCTCTCTTGACTTGTTTGCACTGCCTCCATTATAATTTTCCTATACACTTTTGGCTCCCCCCGGTCTCTTATTTTCTGCAGACGCTTCGACTTCAATTGTATACACTCCCCCTACATTTCTTTCTATCCGGGTCCAAGCACTCCTGATGTATACTAGTATTATGGATTACAATAGGCTCTCGCCTCGCCCCTCGACCGAGGGGCGGTATACGGGCCGGAGCAACAAATTCAAAACATTGTAAAACAGCAACTCTCCAGTGGTCACAATGATTCTTAACGGGATTTTTTCTTTCTCTGAGTGTGTTTGGTCGCGACCCTTTTTGGAATGAGGGCGCTTCTGACGCTTCCCGGCCCACATGCGTTTTCGACCTTACCACAGAATACACCACGACCCACGCCTGCGGGCGCGCAAAACTACCGCGTCGAGAGAAGCAGATCAGGGTTGTTTGATGGGTGATGATGCATGATGGGGTGGCCAGTCGGGCCCGACTCGTGCGCTGTAAGTGTGCATCATGACGCACGCGATTCCGGGGTTTGGCTCTTTTTTTTTCCCATGCGCCTCCTTTCCAGCCTTCCCCTTTCTGTTTTTTGGGACGGGTGCTGTTAAAGGCTCCGAGGGAAGTGACATAACACTCTGGGGAAAAAGTTTGGAGAAACCTCTGATGGAACGTGCGCGAATCCCGCCCTCTCACGTACTGTTTTTTTTTTGTTTGTTTGTTGTGCATTTACGCAATGGTGTGTTCCCCGCCTCACACAAGTCCGAGCCCCCCCTGACTTCCTCTTAAAGTCAAAGAGGAGATTACGATGTGCTGATCGCAATCGCCGGGGGTCGCACATTACACCATTCTTTTTTTTTTTCTTTGATAAGTTCCGTCCTCTCTTTGATAACGTGGGCAAACACAGCTCGCGTTGTTAGACATCTGCGGTATTCACGGAGTGGCCGGCTTTGTGTCATATTGGAAAACAAAAAGGGCGTGTGTTTTCTTGCCGGATTGATCGACGATCGGGTAGCGAGTGGCAGAAAGCATCACGCCCAAAGGGCAACCCAGGCAGAAGGAGTTCTTTGGAGCAACGTGCTGACAGTTGACTGACGCACAAGGCGACACCTCGTTAAAGTCGGGCGCTAACAGAGGGGGGGTTTAGCCCGGACCCACTAACTGACGACTCTTTTCTTTTAATTTGCGGTTTGTTTTATTTTGGGAGCACATGTTAAAACACTTTTCTTTGCAATTTTAACTTTGTATAACATTAATATGACTTAATTCTTACTCCCAGCCTTGGCGCAGAGAGGGGGGGGGAGGGAAAGACTCTCACGGGCACGGCGGAAGTAAATGGAGCACGCACTGCCAGGAAAACTCGACCTTCCTCGCACGCGGGCGACCCTGACTCCGGATCGACGGTTTTTGGGGGCCAGCAAACCCACAGATGGGCGCGCGCTGTGTTGGGGTCGGGAGCAGTACGGTAAGTAAAAACCTACTACAAATCACGCACCAGCCGCGCGCTTGGGAGGAGCCATGGCGGGGCCGCAAGAGTTCCATGCACTCACGCACAGGGACGTAAGCATCGCAAGTGTCAACAACTCTATGTGGCTGCGCACCGCAAAGAATATTCGCGCAGGCGGCTCATGGGTCTCACATCTGTCTCGCCCCTGCAACCTAGAGCTCCTCTCGTCACAAACACGGTTTCCTTTTTTTTCCCTCTGACGTTTCAGCCATGCGTGTGGGGTTTGCGGCGTTTACATCGGTGGCCCTTGTGCGCCCCTCTCGCCTCTCTCTCTCTC
>JAZHGK010005735.1:0-25767 GCA_037855215.1 Waitea zeae
TTTTTTCTTCTCCCTCGGCGCTCTCCTAAACCTTAATCCCGGCTCACACGACCTGTTCTACTTATCAGGCGGTATCATGAGTGTCAAGTGGGTTCATGATGGGGTGCGCTTCCATCGAGTGCTGTGTTGTGAATTGATTGTATTCAACGCCGTCGTCGTCTAGCACGTCACTACCGGCGCGTTCTGCACTTCGCAAGGTACGTGTGCAGTGACCGCAGGCGAACTCGTTCGCTTGATTTTTGTGAGGGGAGACTCACACGACCCTTATCGCAGGCGTTCTGAAACAAGTAGGGGACGTGGGAAACGCGTTGGCGTGAGTGCAACCCCTTCATTTTCCTATTTCCGTCCTATGAACTGACATCACCAACTGACCCCCCAAAATAGAACGCTCGTATGTCAATGTCGTTCGAGGAAACAGGAAAGCTGTGGCTCACGTTATGTTTCCCCTAGGCGATCGCCATCCACACGTTTTCCATCATCGTTTTCAAATGGAGCCCTCCCTCGTCGCCCCGTCTCGCGCTGCTCGTCTTGGCCGGAATCTGGTCGTTCCTGTTCATCATCGTGGTCACAAACGCATCCGTGAACAGGAACAGGGACTACTACGGCGACACTCATCTTTGTGCGTATTGTTGCCCCTATCAACAAAACAAAAAAAGAGATAGAAGAGCATCATCGAAGAAACTGAATCCACATTCTTAGGGTGCTGGATCACCGAAGATTTCCCCGTCCAACGCATCGCGCTCGAGTACTTTTGGATGTGGTTCACCTCCCTCCTCAACATCGTCTTGTACTGCATCCTCGCCCTCGTCATCAAAGGCTACGTCGACTTTCAAGGCTGGCGCATGCACTTCCCGTCCAAGGAAGACCGCCACCACACCAGCCTTCGTGACCTCCCGGGGTCCAAATCGACCGACAATCTCGCGATACAAATGCTGTTGTGCGTTCTTGCAAACGGCTCTTTTCCCACTCATACGACCCCAAAACTGATCTATCACCCCCGCTATAACCAACAGCTACCCCGCCGTCTACACCATCTGCGTCCTCCCGATCGCGATCGCCCGCTGGAGCACCTTCTACGGCGGAGACATCCCGCTCTGGGGCACCGTCGTCGCCGACTGCATCTTCGCTGCCTCCGGCCTCTTCAACGTCCTCCTCTTCGCCCTCACCCGCCCCACCCTCGTCCCCAAGCGCTCCCATCGCTCCCGCGCGCACTCGCGCACCTTCACCATCACCCCCTTCACCAACACCACCGGCTCCGTCCCGCACCCGCCCCCAGCCGCGCGCTCGAGCGGCGGCGACTCGCCCGTCCTCGCCCGCGGCCGCGCCCACTTCTTCGACCCGCCCGCCGCCCCGCCGTCGCTCGACAGCACTCGCGACGGCCGGACGCGCGGGAGTAGCGACGTCGACGAGTGGGAGGTTGCGCCCCGTCTGTCGCCCGTCGACAAGTACCCGCCGTACGACCACCGGCTGTCGCGCTCCTCGGAATTCGATCGCAATCCTGCCGTCTAGTTTACGCCCTGTGTGAGAAGAAAGCCAAGCTTCGTTCTCTTCCTCACTCCATGCATTTGCCCTTTAGCAATCTTATGATAACTTTTATACTTGGGTTTCCTTCTCCATCTGTACTGACTCCGTATCTCACCATCTACATCTGCATTTGGCTCATAAAATGGCCTTTAGATTACGAATTAATGCTGTATTAATAGTGTTCTTGCTTTATTGACGCCTTTTGTAGCTCCGCGCAAGCTAGCATACTTTACATTGTGGATAAGGACTCTGGAGTCGTTTCGATACTCAAGAGCAATGATCTCACTTTCACCTTGCATCCTCACCCTCAGGATTTCTGACTTTTCATGTCAAAAATGAGGGTAGTATTGCAAAGTGACAAAGCAAATTCTGTCTCTCACTTGAGCGCGCATTTCCTTGCATTGCTCACATACACAGCTGTCCTGTTATACATATTCTTTTCTATCGAGTTGTGTATCCTACCCATGGTAAACGAAAGCCAAAAGGCAAGTTCATTTGATCGGACAAAAATCCAGTTCATGCACCCGCATGCATAAACGCTGCCCATCGGCTCGACGGTGCGCCCGCCTTACGGAGCTCTTGGACGGCTTGATCCAATGCATATGAGACATCGTCGAGCTCGAGAGCCTCTCCCTTTAACAACTCGGCGTAAATGGATTTCGCCACAACCAAATCATCTTGATCACCCGTCGCCCTGTTTGAAGCGTTTTAATATGTAGACAGATGTGCGTGGCATGGATGAAATGCGAGTCATATACCACATGGTCCCGATAACGCTTCGAAATCCGCAGAAGATCATCGACGACGCAAGATTTATGGAGTGATCTGGTTGCTCCGCGTCTACCTTCGCATTCTCGCGACCACTCAAGAAAGCAAGGGTTGCGTTTGGTAGGGCCTGTTCGATAAGATCCGCGATACTCAGCTTGCCGTCACGCAGAACGAAATGACTCTCTAGAGCTTTAGGTGTCCGTATTCCATGGCAGGCAAGGTGTAATATGTGCGTGCCGTCCAGGTCTTCCGAGACGGATGCTAGAGAAGGGATATTTCGACAGTTGCAAGAACGCTGAGGGATGTGATCAGCACCGCAACACTGCGCGCCTGCTCTTTAGCGTCGGGTGATGGGGCGCAATCTTCTACATGGGTTCCGGCAACGAGGAGAGCGCAGAGTTCCTCTCGGGGTATAGGACACCAATCTTCCCGAGCTTTGATCAAAGACAAAATCGAAGGAATGTAGGACGAGACCACATAATCTGATATACATCCACCCTGTACCCTGGAATCAGCGCTGGAGGCCGCATGCAAAGGCAAATGGGCAAAATCTCCAACAGGACACCAGTAGAGGCGCGGCCGGTTACGTCCGCACGCAACCTGCAAATCAACGTGAGTGCTTCAAGGCTTGAGAGGCAGTGAAATCTGCTGACAGGTAACTCTAGTCTTGAGACAATGGGGCGTACGATCCGTAACCAAATCTCGTCAAGAATTGCGTCGACGAAAACCTTCATTGTATTTTCTGACGAAGTTGCCTCCGAGACGACAGGTTCCTGTTTGGAGGCCTGGCTGCCTATAATTAATTGTTCGGTAGCATATCGCCCAGCATCTTCACAACGAACACGTAACGCACGAAGCTGGTGAGAGTCCAAGTCATGGAGCCCTACTGATCTGATCTCGGACGAATTTAGCATCACTATCGCAAAGCAAGCCAGTTCAGTAGCAAACAGCAGCACCACAACTCCACTGTTAGACCCCTTCGCCAGTTCCTCAAAGTATTCGATGGACATGAAGTTCTCAAAGCCCGGCCTATCACGGATCCCATACAACATTGACCTGATTTGGGAACTGAGCTGGCGCTGCTGCACTTTCCGCTCCTCGATGTTAAAATATCTTGTCTCGCCGTTCATTTCCACTACGTGCGGGCTTTACGCTAGCTTTAGGATAAGCTCCCGGAGTTTGCGCTCATCCTTGCGAGGAAGTTTTTCTAACCATGGAGATCGAAGTCGAAGGGTCTGTGTCCAAAACAACTGAAGACATTGTTCAAGAGACTCAATGGCGGCAGTAATGTTGTTAAGAAGTAAAGCTCGGACAGCTATGGTTTGGCACAGGTCCTCCGCCCCTTGAAGTGCCTTCCAGCGTGTGTACCTTCTCATTCCCAAGTGCATCGCACGAGGGAGAAGCCGAATAACTTGCATGTAAACCACGAGGGCTTTTTGCGCAAGTTGCGTATCTGGCGTAGATTGAGTGAGAATGGCGTGTTCGATGGAACAAATAGTGATCGACATAAGCTGCACTCGCTTCTGGGTCAACCCTTGTAAGCCGTCGGTGTTTGCAACAGAAATCAGGCCAAACGCTTCATCCTAACAGTCGTTTGTGCCGTGATCGAGGAGGGCCTTGGCGTACGTATAGTTAGTCTCGGACTTCATAGGACGGCCGTGGTGTTCGATTTGAAGGGCGTGTCTATATGAGGCCAAGGCTTCTTGTACCGGTTCACGATTGTCGGTTTGTTTGTACAATAATAGTTGTGCCCTTGCAAGGGCCAGCAAAACGTCTATGTAGCACGTAGATGATGGGGTACAACGAGAGAGGGTGTCCTCATGCCATTTGATGGTTCCAGAGAGGGAAGGCATGTTATGTGTGATGAAGAGAGGAGACGCTAGCTGAGCAGCTCCAGACCGAGCCAAAGCCTCAAACGAGTCTCACAGGTCGCTGAGAACGCAAAGGTGACTCGAGATGTTTTTGGTTTAGATGAGCAGAGAAGAGAAACCAAACAGAAGAAAATCGCAGCTATCATCTTGTGTAAGTACTGGGGTAGACAAAGACAGACAAAGTCATGTAGGAGCGGGACCGTGCGCATAGCTTTTTCGACTGCATCTCTCGATCGACAAGTCAGTATGACAAAAATAGTCCAAGTGTTCAAGGTCAGCCTAGAGGGCTTAATTGCGTCCGAGCTCAAATGGAACTATTTTCATCACAACGACCTGTTGATGGAGAGATGTCCTCAGGTGTACACTTGGGAACATACTCGATCATATATCGTCACGACTTTAGCCATGGTTTGGTTTCAGGTGCAGTGAGAGGGCGACGCCAGTGCGGAAAAGGCAGAGCGAAACCCGTTTTAACCCTGGTCTTTCCCCTATATTAGCCGGTGGTACATAAGCAGCAGCTCGCTACTGCTCACTCACTACCACTGTCACATTCTGTTCTAAGTCTAGCTCAGTCTGCTTCAGTATCTTTATATCTCTAGATATCCGAAGCTTTCTCGGGCATCCATACTTGGACTTTTCTGTTACGGCGTCCTTACGGCCTGAAGCATGGGCGGTAAGCCTTCTGCACCGAAGATTACAGCACAAGACCGCGCCATACTCGAGTGCGTACGTGTGCACATTTGGATGCAATCGTGATTGGCCATCAAAAGCTTACTTCCCTGCGCATTAATAAATAATAGTTTGAAGCTTCAGCGAGATAAGCTTAGGCAATATCAGAAGAAGGTGACTTTGCTAGCAACCGCACCCACCTTGGCTTCATACTCACGTACATACCGTAGATTCAATTTGTACAAGACCGCGAAGAGCAGATTGCCAAAGAGTATCTAGCCAAGGGCGAGAAAGATAGGGCGTTGCTTGCCCTTCGGCGCCGGAAGTACCAGCAAGGATTGCTTGTCAAGACTGACGGACAACTACAGACGCTCGAGGAGCTCGTGCGTGCTTAACTCAAAGACTACATCGTCGTTGTGCTAATCGTCAGTTACGCAACCGAATTTGGATAGGTCTCAACGATTGAGTTCTCACTCGTCGAGGTTTCCGTTCTCCACGGTCTCAAGCAAGGCAATGACGTTTTGAAGATGATACACTCGGAGATGAACGTCGAGAGTGTCGAGAAATTGCTTGAAGAGACGGCAGATGCACAAGCATACCAACGAGTGTGTTTCGATTCTTCTTGTTTCTTCTTCTCTCCTTTTGCATATTATCGTTGGATCCAGCTCCGATGATAGCCGTTCCAATCCACATAGACTTAATGATACCATCTTACGTTTCTCGTTTCATTTGCTGATAATCATCTTTTTTTTTTTAAAAAAAAAAGGAAATAAGCGAAATGCTCGCCAACACGCTCACACTCGATGATGAAGATGCGGTTCAGGCCGAACTTGCAGAGCTCCAGCGGGAAGCAGTGCGTGTAATCGTCTTTGTGTCTGATACTCGTTTATTTACTCTTTGATAGTTGGGCCAACAACTGCCCAAACTCCCAGATGCACCAAAGGAGTCATTACCTACACCAGTGCAACAAGAAAGTACGTATTTGACATGGCACAAGTGAACAAGTTCTCACGAACGCTCTGTTTCAGCAGCAGAAGACCAGCCTCAGGCCGAGACAGAGGAGCATCGGAAAGTCGCAATTCCCGCATAACATCGATAGACCATTTCTGTAAATATATGCCGACCTGGACATAGATTTACTCTGTATAATTATTTTTATCTTCTCAAAAACAAGCCAAGTCTCACAGATGCAAAAGCCTCGCGTCACCTTGAACCGGCTACCATGCATAGAGATGCACTAACAGTACAGAACGCAGTATGTACACAGCCTACCAACCCGAGAAATCACCAAACCCAAGTTTCCGCTTCTTCTGTGATCCATCCACGCCACCACCCACCGTCGTAGGCGTTTCCAGTGGTCGCTTCACAGTTGAGAGGTACTTCCCCACACCACCGCCGGCTTGACCGGTGCCAGAGGGAGCCTCAGCTCCAACCTTCACGCCGAACCAGTTGACGTCGTCTGCGGGCTTTTGCTCCTTCGGGGCACTTTGGGTGTCAGCGCCGCCTGCTGCCTGTTTTGCGAGTTTCTTTGCGAGTCGCTGTTTGTAGTCTTCAAAGGGGTCTTGATATCTGTGACAGCGTAAGTCTTCCGGCTGGACAAACGGAGGACAGGCAAGACGCACATAACCACTTCTGTGATGCGAACGGTTTTCGCCGGCCTTTCGGTTCCGTCTTTGAGCGGAAGCTTCTCGAGAGCGTCCAAAACATTCTCTCCGCCCACAAGCTTTCCAAACACTGTGTGTTTCTTATCCAGATGTGGTGTCGGTCGGAAAGTGAGGAAGAATTGTGAACTGCAAACAAAGCTGGCTGAGGAGAAAATCACAGAGAAAGATCGTGGTTTTACACATACCCGTTCGTATCTTTCCCCTTGTTCGCCATGGAGAGCACGCCACGGCTGTCATGTTTGGCTGCTCCTTTTAAGTCATATTCGTCCCGGAATGGTGTTCCCCAGAAGGATTCTCCGCCTGACCCAGTTCCTGTTGGGTCACCAGTTTGAATCTGTGAGAGGCGACAGCTTGTAAACGTTTTGTTGTGCGCTCTGTTTCAAATAATACGAACCATGAAGCCAGGTACGAGGCGGTGGAAAATGACGTCGTTGTACTTTCCTTGCCGTGCAAGCATAAGAAAGTTATAGCATGTCTTGGGGGCCTGACATAGAATGTTAGCAAGTGATATTGGGCACAGCCAGTTACAAATACCTTTTCGCAATAAAGTTCGAGGTTAAGGCTCCCTCCTCCAAGACTCGTGACCACGCGCACATATGCGCGTCGACGACCAACATCCTTCTCCTTCCCCTTCCCTTTGACCGGATTGGAGATGGCCTCAAACATAAGTTCTTCCTGTTGTCGTGTCAAATGGGGTTGAGTAACCAACACAACTTGAGCTGACCTCATCCCATACAAGCTTCGAGGAGCTTGTCTGAACGTCCACCGAGGTTGAAGTAAGGGAGGCACCCGTGTTGCCACTCGAATATGGAGAAACGTTCCCTTTTTTCAAACAATGTGTCAGCGTTTAGCACGGAAAGACTGTAGAAGCTTACAAGGCTCCGCTTCCTTGACAGCTAGGGTTGCGACTGCTTTTGGCACAGCAGGCTTGGGAGTCTCCTTGGCCTCGGTAGATTGAGCCTCTGCCTTGGGCGCCGAGGTAGCTACTGAGACGGGAGGAAGACCGTGTGGGTTTTGAAGTGTTACTACGTCTTCCCTGGTAAAGACGGTCAGTCATGATGCAGTGAAGGGTTTCTCTTGGAGCAGCGCACTTCTTGTACTTCACGTCCGCAATCAAATCCCTCCCACCCTTGATGCTCTCTGCCAGGAAAACATTGCCGGTACTCGCAATTGCGACAATGTGAGAATGCTCGCTGAAAGGCTTGAAAGTAATGGGATCGTGTAGCTCGCCAGAGGCCTTCCTGGAGTAATGTAAAGAGATGAGGTCGGCTGGTGCCAGAGGTTCCTTCGTCACGGGGTTAACGTTATCATGCTGCCTGATTTTTTTTCGTATGGTGAGTGAATGAGTTCGAATTTGTAATGGCAAAATCGTACTTGAGCCAAGGTATAATGGACGTCAACTCAAACACATTGCCCGTGCCGTCCGCGTTGCGCGCCAGGACTGGGTGTTCCCAAGGCTGGAATGTCAGGGCACAGCAGTCAAAGGGTGTTCGTGAGCCAGGATGCGGCGCCTCGGCCTTCCTAGATTCGCATGTCTTTACGCTCAGTCTCTCGAGAACATATCACCAGGTGGAGTTAGAGACACGCACGCGCGACGGCCGGATGAAGAGGCGCTGTGCTGTCCGAGCAGCCCCGAGTGCTCTGCATGAGTGATGTAGAGTTTGTTACTGTTTCCGTGTCCCATTGTTCGTACAGCAGACCGTGGCCAATGAATGAGGATGGGAGCGCGAGCGTGTGGCCAAGTGAACGTCGAAGTTGGATGGCAAGCAAAGCAGGGGTTGGGCGCTAATTCTTCGGAATTTACACAGGTTACCGGGGGCCAAGGCAAACACGCACCAGTGGCTCACATGTTTTCCCCCGGTGATTGTCATCATGTTACCTTCTTCGCCACAACGGAACCGACATGTATTTATGGCGATACTAGGGAGTACAACAAAGTGCTTACGTTCATTAAGCGATTGATCTACTGAGCTGGTCACCTCTTCACGCATGGTATCAGTGTCTGCGACATGCGCACAGTTCCTGAGCTTCCAAGCGGCAACACTGCAGCGCCCGATACATTCCGACAGACTTCGGATCGAGAGCTTTGGAGAGGTCGTGTGCTTATGCCGACAATCATTCGCGTGGCTGGGGGGTTGGGCGCTTGTCTATATTGCCTGCCGTCACTGCTTTCAACAATGTGACGCGTCGATTTGGCACAGTTTGAACTTCATGAAAGTCAGGAGAAGACGGTGACATTTAAGGACCTCGTCGTCCGCAGGAAGGACCACACACCAAATCATGGCGCTCGCTTTATCTTCTTGTCGCGCGTTCACCTCCCTTGGCACTCGGGCAACCGTGTACAGGCTTAGCGCCGTTTCGGCTGCTTTGGGCCCATTGACTCAACGCCCTCAAGCGCGCAATCTATTTACAATTGTTGAGCAGGGAAACGAAGCATGGAAATTGAGTCTTGGTCGATCTCCGACGAAGTTGGTCCCAGGCTTCCACTAGATGATACCCCTGTACCACGAATTAAAGACGGTAAACATCAGGGAAAACTCCGTTAGTTCGGGAACATCTTTTTCTTCAGAGTGCTTTGAGCTCAACCCTCCGTTTGTTTCTGAACAGATCAGCATTAAAGATTTGTCGGGGTTCACTAGTGACAATGTCCCAGTTGTGGTCTCAGGTTCGCTGTTCTTCCGTGTTGAAGGTAGGCTGCCAAGTTAGATTGAAGCGATAATGGATGCTACACTGAATTTGTTTGTTGAGATTCATACAAAGCATGTTTTGCTGTCGGAAACTTTCAAGAGAACGTCAAGGCTGTGGGTACCTCTGCTATGCGCTCGGTAGTTGGGCACTTTATGGTAAGTTGGTCTGTCAGATTTCCGCGGTGTAGTAAGTGCTAAACCTCTTTGGAGTACGATGAAGTGATTGCGGACCGAAACAGGATTAACACACGCCTACATGAAATCATTGGCAACGGCATTGTGAGCTGGGGTGTCAACTGCACTCGGTTTGAGATCTAGAATGTGAGGATTGATCTAACTACTCCGATAACTACATTTTAACAATTAGCTTATCTCTTAGTTCCATCCATCAAATCGCGACGTAGAAAAGCAACTCGAGTTACAGATGCAGGCAGAACGGGAACGACGCAAGCAGATTCTCGATACCCAGGCTCAAGTCAACGTTGCAGAGGGCCACAAGCAACGCTCGATTCTCGAGTCTGAAGGAGGTAAGCCCTGTCATCCAGCCATAATAGTTACGCAGCGACACCACTGACTCCGTGCTTACCGTCCTATAGCTCTTCAATCCCAACTCAACAGATCAGCTGGCGAGAAGCAGGCGCTCATTCTCCAGTCGGAAGGCAACCGAGACGCAGCTCGGAACAACGGCCAAGCGCTCGCTGACCAAATCGAAATCCTCGCCCGCGCTCTTATGGTCGGCGACGGAGTGCCGTCCGAGGAGGCGAGGAGCCGCGCGTTGGAAACGATCGTGGAGTTGCGGAGGATCGAGCAGCTAAAAGCGATTGCACAAGGCACAGGTAACTCCACTTACTTCTTCGGTGGCTCGGCTGGGCCGCGTGAGCAATGGCAAGTGGACAACGATCAGCACTTCAAGGCGTCCTTGGCGGCTCGTTCACAGGTCGCGTGAACAACACGGCTAACTGAGATCCAGATGAAGAAGAAAAACTTGAAAGACCGAAAGTTGACAATGAGAATTAATAAAGCCAATTTGTATCTATCTCAGATGCTTTACTAGTATTATAACGACCACTCATCAGCATTTCTTACTTTAAAGCACGCAGTTTCAAGTTTCAACTGGGGCCAAATGCTGTTCTCGAGTCTCAATGTGGACGTGCTACAAGGGAGACATGATGTCATTTTTTTTATAGCCAAAGTGCATCTTTTTCTTGGACTTATGATCAGTTAGAAACTTGCTGCCATAGTCATTAAACTGCATCGCTCATACCATGAGTATTCCTTATCGTATCTCAGGGTGCAAACTCTGGCCAGTGCTTTGACTGGATTGAGCGAGAGCACTCCAGACAAAATCCCGGTCCGTCCCCAGGTCAAGGGAACATTCGGGGTCCCACCGGCGCGCCGACCTCTCCCGTCCGTCCGTCGTCGACAAACAACATCCCCTTCCACGCTCTCTCACCCGACTACACATCAACTTTTATTTTTTTTTCTTCCACCACAAACTCTGACCGACGATGTTTGCACCCATCACCCGTCGCGCCGCCCTGCGCTCGGCTCCGCGCGTCGTCGCCCGCCGCACGTTTGCAACTGAGGCTCCCGCCGCGACGTACAAGAACGCTACTGAGGCATACAACGCGAAGAACGCTGCCATGGAGGCGCATGCTGCCCGTGCGTGATGGATCCGCTCTTCCTCGGATGAGCCAGAAAGACGACATGGGCTGACCGGAAATCTCTCCTCTCTTTTTCTTTCTGGCTAAACAGAGACCTCTGATCTCTGGCGCAAAGTCAGGTATGTATCATGGCCGTATCCCTGACTAGTTCCGAGACTCACTCTCTGCTATTTTTCCAGCTACTATGTTTGCATTCCCGGCAGTATGTGCTATTAGCATATCTCATCAAAACCAATCCCCATCTTGTAACTCCCCTTTCACAGTCATCGTCTGCGGTGTCTGGACCTACCAGGTTGAGTCGGAGCACAAGGCACACATCGAGCACGAGAAGCACGAGCACGGCGGCGAGCTGCCCGAAGTGCCCGCCTACAGCTACCTCAACAAGCGTACCAAGGCGTTCCCGTGGGGCATGAACTCGCTCTTCTTCGTACGTGGATCTCCACATATCTACCGTTGCCTTGAAACCTTACCCGTGCATTCTCTCAGAACCCGGAGACAAACAAGAACATGGAGGACGCTTAAGTAGTCTAGCTGCTATGGGTGGCACGATGAGACAATACAATGTCCTTGCAGAACTTGAATCTGATGTCCGATGCAACTCTTGGGAAACTTTCCGAACGAAAACAGGACACTAAAATAAAGTGTTTCCGCCTGGCCGTGCCAGCATTTGAGACTTTGCACGTGTTCATTTTCAAGACAGTCGTGGTATATATATATATATGCTCGTAAACATATTATTTAGTCGACGAATGAGCGGCGAAGGTATCATAGACAATAACAAAAATCAAAGCCCTCAAGATCCAAAGTGTCCGGAAAACCATCCAGCTCGCCTCGTTTCAATCAATCGCAATGAATCCATGAGATGTCGTATTCGCTCAGAGCGTCACCCAAGCGCCGAGAAGAACGCTGCCCGCTACGGCCGCCGCCCCGGTGAGCATCGTGCCCGAGACGCTGAAGGGCTGGATGCGGCCGGCCGCGTTCCCGTTCCCGTTCGCGGCGGAAGAGGCGGCGGATGCGAGGACGGTGTACTGGGAGCCCGCGAACGAGGTCACGACGCCCGCACCGGAGGTGGCGAGCGTGATGGCTTGGCCGCCTTTGCTGGTGACGACGGTGTAGGCGCTGCCGCCGAAAGCTGGGAAAGGGGAGAGAGGATCACGGGTTAGCGGAGGGGTGTTTTGGCCCGAGATGAGGTGAGAGAAGGAGATGCGGGGCTCTCCGAAACTCACAAGTCACGGTTTGGAAGACCTCGCCGGCACCCGAGGTGACATCACCAGCCACAGACGTTACGTCGCTTGCGAGGGACGTGGCTAGAAAACAAAGGAGCAAGCGTCAGCCGGTTGTTCTCTCGTCCTGTTCGCCGGCACAACCCAGACTTACCGACTGAAACGATCTTTGAAGTGACCGAATCGAAGACGTCGTCAACTGTAACGCAAAAGCACTACTTAGTACTAGGAACAGATACAAAAGCTCATGAAAATCCTAGGACGCACTATTTTGGCGTTCTTGAACGGCAACCGCCTGTGCGACGGTGCTGGCAGCGAGTGCAGCAGTGAAAGCGGTAGCGAATTTGGCAAACATGGTGTTGTTACGCGGAGAAGAGGATGTAGTGTAAGGAGTCGACGAAGGGAAAGGGACGTTTGCCGCGTGGTAAGCAAAAAGTGTGGGGGAAAAGGGACCGATGAAAGACCTGTTGACGCATGGGTATTGGTGACAATATATGGGACTAAAGTGTACAGCCACTCGTGGTGGGGCAGGTTGGGAGGGCGACCCATTCAGTTGCCGTGGCCTGCCTCCATGCTCCACCGTCCAAACGAGCACGCTAGTCTGTTGATGGATGATAGCGTACTAATTAAATTGTAGCCACCGCACATCGCTTTTTTTTTTCGTTTAGCATCCTTCTCACACTTGATGTACGCAAATCCGCAGCATGCAGCACGCAAAAAATAGACGTCTTTTGGCGGTAAGTTCTGGCCGCCGGAGTCGCAGTCAAACCTGTGCAAGACAGTGTTCAGACAGCATTGGCCGATGCTCGTGATGTTTACTGCGGGGTTTTTGGAGCTGGGCCGCCGTGCCAGCCGCATGCTCCTTTTCATTTTGACTTCTTCCCTCCCTTCTTTCGAGCTCCCAAGTCTCCTCGTGCCTTTGGAGCTGACAGTGAGATTACCAAGTTGTGAAATACTTGCAAAAGAAATTTATGACATGATATGGTATGACGTCAGTGGGTTTCGGAGAAGCCACGGACGTTATGCTAACGATCCGAGCCGAGGGACTCGCCGCCCCCCACCCTCTCTGAACTTGATAGCCCACACATCCCTTCCACGGACCGATCTTCGTCATCTCCCAGCATGCCTCGCGCAATCATTTCTCCTTCAGTCCTCGCCTCTGACTTTGGCCAGCTCACTGCAGAATGCCAGAGGATGATCAAAGCGGGTGCAGAATGGCTTCACATGGGTACGGCGATGGGCTCCTCCCGAGGCAGTTTGCAGTGCTTACAGTCCGTTATCGGGTACAGACGTGATGGATGGGTAAGGATTCCCGTAGTGTTGCACACACCTGTGCCAAGCTGATCGCACTTCTGTACGGCGTAGCCACTTTGTGCCCAACATTACGATGGGTTGAGTCTTTCTAACAAGTCTCTTCTTTTGGCTCTTCACTCATCACCAGCATTCCAGGCGCGCCGATCCTCAAATGGGTCAAGAAAGGCGTACCTGATATTTATATGGATTGCCACATGATGGTGTCCAACCCTGCACAGGTACGTCTCTCCGAGCATGCGCGTGATACCCCCTCCCCCAACTTGATAACTCGCACAGTGGATCGACGACATTGCGGATGCCGGCGGAGCTTCATACACCTTCCACATCGAAGCCACATGTACGTTGCTATCCAAAGCTCTCCCTCCGTCTTCCCGTCACTCATCCTGTGATCCTCCTTTTTAGCGGACGAGCAAGACGCCCTCTCGATCATATCCAAAATCAAAGCGAAGAATATGGCCGCCGGCGTCGCCGTCTCGCCCAAGACGCCCAGCACCGCGATCACCGACGCCATCGGCCATGCCGCGGACATGCTGCTCGTGATGACCGTCGAGCCGGGCAAGGGCGGCCAAAAGTTCATGAACGAGTGCGTGCCCAAGGTCGGCGAGCTCCGCGCGCGCTTCCCCGAGAAGAACATCGAGGTCGACGGCGGGCTTAGCCCCAGCACGGTCGGCGTGTGCGCGGACGCGGGCAGCAACGTGATCGTGGCGGGCACGGCGATCTTCGCGTCGGACAAGCCTGACCAGGTCATCTCGCAGTTGAAGGAGGCGGTGGATGCCGGGCAGGCGAAGCTGAAGGCCGCTGCATAAACCGGCAGAAGAAGGCGAATACTATAATTGTAGTTGAATTTGTGTGTCGGGGTTGTTGAATTTGACATAAAAAATTGAACTTATTGACATGAGCTCGAAATAAGTAATTGGACACAAAACAGGTTAGAAAATTTACACGCCAGATGCATTATCTGCTACATTAACATGGTGTAATTGTTCAACACCAAGAGCCTGAATGTTGTGTCTGACGATATAAGTGTGATCTGGTTTCGTATCAGCAAACAAGTAACTATAACAACATTGATAAAAAAGGAATAGCTCACTAGCTACGATTGCTCACATTCTGCGTTGGATATTGGATAAACATACTGAACACATTCCTGATATGCGCTTGATGTAAAGCAATGGTACATGTAGGAAGTACCTACAGTTTCCATCTGTGTTTTATGCTTCATACACTTTCTGTCCTGATTTTCTATGAAATAGATATTCTGAGTGTCTTGAGAAACATCCCGATTGAATTGTTAGATGCTCATTGATGAAAAATAGTTTGCAAAGTCTACGTATGAGTATCCAATTCAACGCAACATAAATCGTACATGAGCTACCCGTTTCTGAATCCCTTGCGTTCAACAACCGGCGCTTAGATACCACCGAGGGGCTGAATCTCAAGGTCAGCAGCGTCAGTTGGCACCGAGAGGATGCGCAAGGTGTTGGTGTGGCCAAGACCGCCCTTCCAGCCCTGCACCGCGACGACCGTGGTACCGGGGCTAATGATGCCCAAGCTAAGGGCGTTCTTGAGACCGAAGCGGATACGGTTGTCGACCTGTGTGGCGCATCAGCAAAAGGAGGTTACTCACGCGGAAGAGACAATGTGCCACGATAGAGGTGAGAAGAAAACTCACGTCGGTCTGCCACTGGTGCGCCTCGACACCGCGGGGCTCGGGGTACCAGAAGGGGTAGCATCCACGGTGGAGGTGGAGCTGGCGGGACGTCTGCTCGTTCCGGGTGACGGTGATGATGGGCACGTTGGGGCGGTACTTGGCGATGAGGCGTGCCGAGTTGCCGCTGGTGGAGAGTACAACGATCGCGCTCGCGTTCTGCTCGGCGGCGGCTGCGACGGCGGCCAGAGCGACGGTCTCCGTCGTCTCCGTCGGTGCGCGATTGGCGTACCGGAGCTCATCGTAGAGCGGCGGGTAGCAGATCGCGGACTCGGCGAGGAGACAGGTCTCGGCCATCATAAGAACTGGTGGGACGAGTGAGCTCGGAGCCTGAAGAAAAAGCAGGACGGGAGAAGAACGCACCGGCCTCAATCGGGTACGATCCCTTGGCAGTCTCTCCGGAAAGCATGACACAGTCCGAGCCGTCGAGGACAGCGTTGGCAACGTCGGAGATCTCAGCACGGGTTGGGCGGGGGTTGACGGTCATCGACTCGAGCATCTGAGTGGCCACAATGACGGGCTTGCCCGCCTTGTTGCACTTGGCGATCATCATCTTCTGAGCCAAGAAGACCTGGCTCGCGGGGATCTCGATACCGAGGTCACCACGGGCGACCATGACACCATCCGTCTCCTCGAGGATCTCGTCAAAGTTGGCGACACCCTGCTCGTTCTCGATCTTGACGATGATCTTGATGCTCGCGCCGTCCGGACCGAGGACCTCGCGAATGTCGCGCACGTCCTGCGCGCGGCGGATGAAGGAGGCGAAGACCATGTCGACGCCGTTCTTCACGCCGAACTTGAGGTCCGCCTTATCCTTCTCGGATAGCGCGGGCAGGTCGACGTCTGTCTTGGGCAGGTTGACGCCCTTGCGCGAGGAGAGGGTGCCGTTGTTGATCGCGCGGACGTGCACGTTCGAGCCGTCGATGCCGGTGACAAGAAGCGAGAGAATGCCGTCATCGACGTAGATGAGCTTGCCAGGTGCGGTTACCTTGGGCAAGTTTTTCTGTGGCGGATGTGCGTCAAATTAAGCAAGTTCCTAGCGATCTCATCCTACGTACATAGTCCATGTAGAGGACCTTATCGTCGCCAATCTTCGAGTACTTCTCGTCAGTCGAGATGATGAACTCATGGCCAGCCTTGATCGGGATCTGTTCGGCCAGGTCAGTAAAACGTTTCGCTCGGAAATAGCAAGTGACCCACATCCGCGCCGTCCCGGATCAGGCCTGTACGGATCTCTGGGCCTTTCTAGATAAGATGTGACGCAGGAAGGGACAGTTCAGCTCAGCAACGTGTATGTCCATTCGGAATACTTGCGCTCCACTTACGGTATCGAGCGCAATAGCGACGGGGCGGCCAGGGTTCTCTGACATTGCCACATCAGCCATCGAATCGATCGCTAGAAAAGGGGCAGGAAGAATAAAACTCACCAGCCACCATCTTGCGGGTGTTGTCGATGACGCTCTGGTGGTATTCGTACTCTCCGTGCGAGAAGTTCATGCGGACTGTTTATCGCGTTTGCAAGGGGATCACTTATCGATCAGAAGACGGCTCGAGCTCACCAACGTTCACACCGGCATTGCGGAGTTGAGCGAGTTTCTCGACCGAGTTCGTCTTGGGGCCTGTATGCCCGCAGAAAAAAAAATAGATCGCATGATGTCAACAGACCCATAATCACCAAAATTGAACACATCGCCGCTCACCGATCGTAGCGATGATGGCCGTCTGCAGAGATCAGCGAACGAAAGGGAAAGAAGAATGACGAGGTCAGCCTTCTTGTAGGACGCTTCACGATCCGTGCGTCGCCCCACTTGCCTTGCGGTGGAACTTGGTCTCCTCCGTCGTCTTGGGCGCGTTGGCCGGGTTGAGGCGCGAGTACCACTCGAGGCGGGACGTGACGTTCTCCATTTGACTGATGTTCGCGGCGCGGAGGGACATGGCGGTGGTGAGAGGTGAGAGCGGGAGGGGAAGGCGCACACACGGGAAGTGGGTATCGATAGCGTTTTATCGCGGGAAGGGCCAGGGGAGCCAAGGACCGATCGAACGGGTTACACACAGGTCGCCCAACACGTCGGTCGTAAGCGACATGGACGGGGCGGTTGGGGAGTGGGGTTTGAACGGCGCAGATAGCAGAGACGTGGGTGTGTTTTTTTTATGCGGGAATAAATGGGTATGGTTAGATCTAGTTACTCTCATTCCTTGGCGAGAGTGGACGGGTACGTACGGTGGTTTTGAGAGTTTGGGCGTGAGTGGATGAGGTAGGAGAGCAGTTTGTTGGGACATGCAGGGATTCGGTTCTTTGGGGTGGCAAAAAAAAAAGGCCCCTCAGGTTTCGGCCGGAGGGAAATCTTATCGCAGGCTACTTCCTCGGACTGTCGCCAGAACCTCGGAATATGGCTAACGGGGGTAGATAATATGTCGATTGTGTGAGTAGTGCGACATGTACACCGGATCGGTCAAAAGCAAGAAGAAAGCGACAAAAAAAGGGGGAGGATTAGAGGTAATAGTCCAAGAATAATAGCAAATAATACAAGAAATACCCAGCAAGTACATATAGCGCACATAAGCAGAACCAAGACATGCCAAAGAAGAAGAAGGAAACCCGTCCCCCTTCTATCTCTCTATGCTGCGAACCAACCACACAGGAAGGTTCGCTGATCCGATGTTCGTCGGAAGCGGTACCCTCACATCACCCTCAGCGACCAGCCAGTAAAGTGTCCGCCGCCGACGGCCTGCTGGGCGACGCTCAGCCACGCCTCCGACGCACCGCTGTGTTCCATATGCGCGAACACGTTATCGAGCGCGATCGTCCGACCAGAGTGGTAGCCGATCCCGTCTGTGGCGCGTACGAAGAGCAGGGGGAGGCTGCGGCCCGCGAGCGCCGTGGGCGGGGGGACCTGTGGTTCGGGCGCATTGACGGAATTGTGGGGAGCTCCAGGTTGCGGTGGGGGAGGCTGCTGTGGCTGCTGGTGAGTGCCGGAGCCGACAGGTGAAGTCGCAGAGGCCCCGTTGAGGGTGGTGTCGGTGACGGGTGACGGGATCGCGGATGGAATAGGCTGGAGGTCTTCACTCAGCGCGTTGATCACAGTACCGATGTCGGGCATGTCGACGATGATGATGCTGTGGAGAGTCCCAAGTGAAGCATACCGGTGTCCAACTGGCCCGGGTGGATCTCCTGGTGCTGGGTTTCATATCAGTTAACAGAACACAAGGGAACTTTTGCCGGGACTGACCTTGGTAGACTCGCGAGCGTAGTGGTCCGATACTTCCCAGATAGACGTCTAGCGGGTACTGAGCACCTGTTTTGTCGTCGAGATAGAAAAAGTTGGCGACAGTGAGCTCGAGGGAGTTGTTTTGTGGTCGATAGAGGGGTGCTGTGAACAAGGTTGGGAAGGGGGTGATGAGCGATTCAGGTATGCGATCGCCTTGCCCAAAGGCATCAAAGAACGTATACTGGAACTTGGCTAGCACACGGCATCAGTATCGGGTCCGCACGGAGCAAGGGAGAATACTCACAAATGCCAACAATCGTCCAGCACAAGTAGTCGTCCACCTCGTCCACCAGATAGTTCACGCCGTCCTTCATCTCCTCCCTGACCCTCGGTGCCTGGAACAATAACGGATGGCTCGCCTGCTGGGCTGCTCCAGGGGGCGGTGGCGGTGCCACACCGTTAGGTCCTCCAGGGAGGGGACCGGCTGCAGACAGGTAGTGCCGCGTCCCATCCGGGTTTATGCGCTGAAGTGCGATCTTTTGCATCTGACTGACAGGCCCGCCGTCCTCAGCGCTGATGCGCCCCTTGTCTACTTTGCGCACCACGAGCGGGGCGGTGGAGATTCCGGAATGGGTATCAGAGAGCACGATCTCAGACCCATAGGTCACAGGAGTGGGGCCGCCTATGAAAAAGTATGTGGTGATGAGCATGAGTTGGGTATGTGGCGAGAAAGCATAGCACACCAAGAGGCGTCGCGTCCGTCGACCGACGTACCACGTTCACATTGAACGCGGACCAACTGACGTTGCTCGCGCAGAGCTGGGTCTGGTCGATGGTCATGTACTTGGTGCGCACCGTCTGCGAGTTGATGCGGTTGAAGAGGGAGACGGGACCGCCAGCGAGGATGCAGGACGAGATGTTCCTCGTCTTCGCCGTCTTCTTCGACGGCTTCGAGATGATCGTCACCGGCGCCGAGTCGAACGACGCCCAGACGCGCCCTCCCGCCGGCGTGGGGGGCGCCACGCCCTCCACCACAGGGGGGGCCGCGCCCGGGCCGGGGTCGACGAGGTCGAGCGAGAGCTGGAAGCTTTTCGCCTTTGCGTGGTTCGCCACATGGAGAAACTTGAAGCTAGCGCCCATGTGGGCGTCGAGGGCGGAGCGCTGGTCGAACGAGCGCTCGCCCGTCTCGCTCACGACGCTCATCCCGAGCACCTGCGAGCGGAGGTGCCAGACCGGGCCCTCGATGTTCACGACCGGCGGCGGGCAGAGGAAGCGCTTCTCGCTCCCGTACGACTTTTGGGCGACGGCGGCGTGGAGGCACACCACGGTCGTCATCGGGATGTGCCGCGTCGGGTCGTGGGAGACGTGGTCGGCGACGACGCGCCGGATCTTGGCGTGCACTTCTTCGGTTTCCGATACATCTTCGCCTTCGTGCTTGCGCTTTCCGAGCGTGGACTGAGAAACGCGTGGGCGTTTGGGGTCGTCGGGATCGTTCGAGTCGTGGGCGCCTGTAGGGTCAACCAGACGCGTTCTTTCGCATTTGGAACGGGAGATAGTGGACGCACCGGAGGGACAGGGGAAGGGGACGAGATGCCGCTGTTGTGTTGGGAGCCGGCTACGTGCACGCCTCCGACGGCAGCCAAGATGGTCTGGATGGAGAGGGACGTTTCGTCATCGACCTCGACTTCGGGTGCGTCCTGGGTGGGCGCGCTGACCGTGTCCTGGGTGGCGGTGTGGTTCTGCGCGGCGGCTGCCGCTTTGGCTGCGTTTTGGAGCTCGGAGACCTTGAGGATGAGGAGGAGAGAAAGGGAGTTATGTAAGCGCCCCTGGATGATGTGGAACAACACAATGGAGCCACAATCGAGTGGCCCTCACCAGAGAATGGATGGCCGGGGTCGGGGAGACTGGGCGGGAGGTGGTGGCGACTAGGACGCCGGTACCGGTGTGATCTGCCATTTCCGACGAGTAGGTCGAGCTCGGATGCGACAGACGAGATGGGGTCGAATGGAGGCCGACGACGGCGAGGAGGGTGGCGAGGAGGGCGAGGAGGGTGAAGGGGGGGTTGAAAGCGTGAGAAGGAAGAGAGATTGGAGTATTCCTGGGAAATATTTCAAAGCCGTGGAAAACGTCCAACGACTGAGTTGGGCCAAAGAAGCCCGTCACGTGTCTAGCCCGTTCTAGACCCTTTGCAACATCTCCCTCTCTCTCATCTTCTCTCTCTCTCAAAAAAAAAGAAAACAGATTCAGTGATTGCAAAGGAAACAAACAAACAAACAAACAAACGTGCTAAAAACAGGATAATGCATATATGTAGAAGAACAATGATAAATGTACATGCGAAAGAATAAAAAAAAAAAAGGCGACTATCTATAGTCCATGTTTCTTTTTTTTTTTCGTTGGTCGTGTCCCCCCAAACCACCCAATACATTATGTACTCAGAACCCTACAATCCGTTTGACGCCATCAAGCCACCCGCCCTCGACCCCTTCCTTCTCCTCCCCGGGCGAGAACAGAATCGACGTCGGGCTGGCTTCGGCAGGGGCGAGCGCGATGGGATAAGACGCCTTCCGTCGCCCAGACATCGCATTGAAAAGCGCGTCGTAATCGGCAGGCTCGTCAGCCACATACGGCGAGAACAGGCGCTCGTCGAGATCGGCAGATGGTGGAGCGCCAGAACGCCCCGAGTTCCACAATTGGTCAAGGTCTGTGATGAAAGAGCATTGAAAAGGCGTCAGCGATTTCGCAAAGAACGGCAATCCATGCAGTAAAAGATTGGGAGATAGAAGGGGGAAAAAAAAAGCCAGGACCACTTACGCAACGAGAGCACGCCTAGCTTGTCCTCGTGAGCGATCTGCACCCCAGCGGGAGCCTGCGCCACTTCAGTCTCGTCCTCCTCTGGCACGCCAAACAGCGGGTGGTGGGCCTCGTGGTGAGCGATGGCCTCGACGTCCATCGCGCCGTCCTCCTCATCCTCGTCTGGCCGCCACCACGCCCCGTCGTCCTCGTCTTCGGCCCGCCATGAGTAACCCCCGGCAGGGAAGAAGCCGGACGCGCCGAACGGGTCTGGGCGCACCGCACGCGAGGGGGTGTACACGGGTGAGGGGATCCCCTGCTCGCCCTCCGCCTTGGCCGCAACGCGCAGCGCGGCCTTCCGCCGGTGCGCGGTCACGTCCGCGAACGACTTGGTCTTCGTGAGGTTGGCGGTCGAGGTCGAGGGGATGGCTGAGGTGCTCTTCGAGCGTTGCATGATGGCTGGTCGTGTGCGTATCAAAGTTGTGCGGTCACTTTTTTGTCGGTTGTTGTCGGGGGAAAGAAAGCAAGGATGAGGATGGTTCCGAAAGTACCCAAGGGTGGGAAGAGGTCGTCTATATGAATATAGGTAGAGAAGGAGAAAATCGTGCCAGGCCGGGCGAGCCAACCACTCCCGCCTTCTCCCCAAGGGCGGAGAGCCGTCCAGCGCGGTCCCCAAAGAATTGGAACAGATGGGACCCGGGTAGCATGGATGCAGTCGGGAAGCGGGCGCCCAGGCCCCACCCAAGCTTGTTTGCTTATTTTTCGACTCCAATTGAACCTCTGACCGCAACTCTGACATAAACAAGCTTTGTAGCCAGACTTCAGACGTGGATTTTATAATAACAAGGCATGATGCAGCCATCCTGATAATTAAAATAGACAAGGATGTCTCAAATATACACTACTACATATCAAAAGACCAAAGGAAGGCTATGAACACAAACGAGTGGAGAAGAAGAAGACATTCATGGAGATGATGGGAGGATATGGAAAAAGAAGAGAAAAAAAAGGAGGCGCACATGATAGTCCACTATTGGAATGTTCGGATGCAAGAAGACGTCATGCGTATATACCTGAGTGTGGAGGGACCAAAGAAAACAACTCATAATGATGAACAGGGAACATCAATCGTCCAAATAGTATAGTCCGTCTCGTATCTCAGTTGATCGGCCCAGAGCCGGGACGAGGGCGATGACGAGCCTCAACTCCTAGCGACATGTTTGGACCAGGGCTGCGTGACCGGCGGCGGTCCGTGGAGGGATGCGCGTCCTCCTCGCTTTGGTAGCGTTGCCAGTCCTCCACCTTCATAACAGACTGGCGACGCTGCGAGCCCGACATCGTCCCCAGCGATGCGAGCCGGTCCGCGGAGAGAGATCGCGAATGGCGATCCTGCCCATTTGACCGGCGCCGGTCGCCGTCTCCTGACCGACGCGCTTCCTCCGCTTGTTCGCGTGCTCTTTCGGCCTGCCGACGCGCGACCGCCTCGCGCTCTACCGCCTTGCTGTGCTCCCAACGCGCGCGCGCCTTCTCAATATCTGCGCGCTCGCGTTCGGCCGCGGACAGAGGCGTCTGCATCTCGGCGATCTTTGCCTTGTGCCGCGCCTCGAGCTCCTCGAACGTTCGTGTCGTCGGGCCGGGGGACTTGGATCGCTGTCGCCGGTCGTTGTCGCGTTGCGGGGGAAGGATGGTGATGGGCACTTTGCCAGAACTACCAGTGCGTTGATGGGAAGGGCCGCCGCGAGGAGCGTTGAGGAGTGCCGCGCTGGAGGATGCGGAATGACTGCGACCGTGAGAGGGACGTTGAGGCGAAGGTAGAGGGGCCCCTCGTTCAATCGCCTCCTCGCGCTTACGGCGCTCCGCAAGTGCGTCGATAACTGCAGGTGAGACAGGTACTGAGGTGGTGGGGATTGGCGCGCTCGGACCCGAGGGTGGCTGAAGCAACTTGCGCTCGCGCACATACTGGTCCCACTCAGCGGCGGAGAGCATGGGTGCAGAGGTCGGGCGTTCAATGCTCTCGCCTGTAGCGGACGTGCTTGAGCCGTCTGCCAGATTGGATAGTTCCATAGACTGCACACGGGCACGAGGATTCTTCGAGCGAGGCGGGCGAAGGTGCGAAGGTGCGGGCTGCGCCAAATCCAAATTGGTTCCGAGTGTGAGCCGAGAGGCAGCAGAAATTCGGCGTTCGCGTTCAGCCAAGTCCATGTTGCTTGTGTCGTCACGAAGAATCTGGATAGACTTGCGCATCTCCTGGATTTCAGATAACAAGGCTTCCTTTTTGCGGAGCTCTTCCAGAGCAGTCGCACTACCCCCGGCAGCGCCGCTAGACGAACCGGCTGTGCCCTTGTCACTACTCTCGGCCAGGAAGCTCGCCGGCATATCCTTTTCAACGTCGTTACCAAGGTCCAGGGCAGGGATAGCGCCCGGACTTTGCGAGCGGCGTCCGTCCAAAGCAAAGTCAGATAGACCGGAGGGCTTACGCTGACGCTCGTGATAGTCGAGGGCCTCCGTCTCGGGCGTCAATGGCGTGCCAGGAGCATCAACGTCCTTCATGAGAGGCATCGCGCTGGAGAGTCCGCTCTCTGAACGTCCGTGCTTGGTCGGGATGCCAGGATGTTCTTTTTCCCACTCATCGCGCTCAAGATCGACTTCGGCCATCCGCATCGCAGCTCGTTGTTCATCAGCTTCATCATGTCGACGAGCCTCGAGCTCTATCTCATGGAGCTTCCGTTGCAAGATTTTGAGAATCCGAAGCTGGATTGCAATCCCCATAATCGCCACCGCGGCCATCAAGCCGAGCTCGATCGACATCTCCTGAGTAAGTGGGAAACGGATTCCATTGGAAACATACTTCGGGAAGAGATCATTGAACCCAAGGTTCCACATGTAGAACTTGACGCATTTGTCAGATGATCGTTCTCAATCGTTAATTAGCGAGCAACACACCTCCTTCAGGTTAGCCGTCGTAAAGCAGTCGACGCCGAGTATGAACGCAGTTGCACCCACAAGCGCAGTCGACTGTGAACAGATTAGCAACGTTCTGGACAGAACGTGTCACACGATCGGTACTCACGATGATCACTACGTAATAATGAATCTTGGAGACTGTACAGAGCGTGAATCCGATAACGCCGCATCCTGATAACAGACAGCGCAATGTAAGAACATGTAAGCGAATCACAATCAAAGTGTGAGAACTCACCGATGTACATGATATACCGGTAACCAATCGGGCCGATAAGCCCGCCACTCCGAAGGGCCTGGATAAACAGCCCGACAACGAACCCGCCCCAGGCCCCGATAAAGTAACGTGCGCCCTTCCAGAAGAAGATGGAAATTCCACCGCCGATAATGCCAGCCACTACACGTGCCATAGGAGCAGAACACGCAGTTTTGGGACGAATTGATGCGAATGGATGCGAAGTAATGACGACAAGCGAAGACAAGTGACAGTTAGCCGAGGTAGCTCATAACCAATAGGCGGGCCAGACCATGCATGACGCACCTGTAGAGGACAGCACAAACATCCCGCGGATGGTCTTGTTTGGCGGATGGATAGCATCGAGCACACCGAAGCGAATGATGAGCACGGCACAAGTGAGAGCGAGGGTGTAGAAACCAATCAAGAAGAACGAGGACCTGGTTGGTGGGCGCATACCGGAGTGAGGGCACATGGACAGCGTTTAATCAGCCGATACTCGCCCGACAGATGACAGAGTGCCACATACCATCTGTTTTTGTGCCCTAAGAACGCGCTAGGGATTCCAGTGAGAATGAGGAGTCCACCAAGAACCCCAAATGCGGGGTCAACCTTCGTGTTGAGTTTAATCGGTGTTGGGGTTGCACTGCTAGTGGCAGACGAGCTCGACGTGGCGGATGAAGTTGAGCTTGATGAGGTGGAGAGCGGAATGGTGACAGTCGCATTAAAGCTCGTGGTGAAAACTGCAGTGGTCACAACGTTCTCGTTTCCGGTGCGGGTCGTGAACACCGATGTGCGCGTGGCGGTCGTAAGTGAGAGCGATGTCGTGACAGATGCTGGGGCTGAAGTGCTCGCCGAGTTTGAGGCGGAAGCAGTGTTGGAAGTCGACTGCGCAGAGGCGGCGAGCACCAATGCGAGGACCGTCAGGAGGTACGTCAGCACAGACGTTGACGCTGTGGGTCGGCGGCCGCGGCCTGAGGACATGGCGAGCAAAGACCAGCTAGGTATGGCGTGAAGGGAGAGAAAAAGATATATAGGAAACTAAAACGAAAATTGAAGGAGGTCACCGTTGGTCGTCCGGGATACCCAGGGCGGTGGTCGTTGTCCGAGGGTAAGCACTGTGATGACCGAGAGGACGTGGTCGGAACAGGTTGGGCGAGGAGCGCACACAGGACCTGGACACACTAACGGCATGGGATGTCATGGCCGCGGGCGGACTGGCGTCTGTGGGCGTAGACCGGTTCCGGAGAACCCGGCTCTGCGCTTCAGCCAAGCAGGCACGCTTCTCCCGAGCCCTGGAGCTTCCCACGCTCCGCACCCCATCAGCCTTCTTACCCTTCTCGGTCTCATCTCCCCGACCAATCAATTAGATCGGTCAAAACGGCATCACAACAAGTTTTTGGCTATGAAGTGCTCCTTATCATTCCATAGCACGGGGAACTCGATGTTGTTGTTGTTGTTGTTGTTGTTGTTGTTG
>JAZHGK010005737.1:0-54884 GCA_037855215.1 Waitea zeae
GGGGGGGGGGCGAAGAGATGAGAGGCCGGATTTCCGGGCGCATCCGTCCGATCGACCCACGAGAGTGTGTGGAAGCAAAGTTGGGGAATTGGAAATTGGCGCTGGGGGAGGTGTTTGAACGGAGGGGGGGTGTGGCAGAAGGGGGGGACGAGACGTGTGGGCGTCGTCTTTCGGAGCTCGAAGGGAGAATTGGAGAAGAAGAGAGAGAAAAAAAAAGAGAGTCAGGAGAGATGGTGGCATTTCTGGGTCGGTGGGCGGACAACACGTGTAGGTGGCGAAGGGAGGAGAAAGGAGAGGGGGGAAGAGTGAGAGTGCTGTTCGGATGGATCGGGACGTGATGAAGGTTAGAAGGAGAGAGAGAAAGAGCGCGAGGGGTGTTTTTTTTTTTCTTCTTGGGAAATGAAATGGAAATGTGGTTAGGTTGGAGAGATGTATGAACGAACAGAAGGGGTTGTATGTAAGATGCGGGGATTGAAATGAGAGTGTGTGGGAGAGAAAGAAAGAAAGAAAGAGAAAAAAAAAGAGGAGAAAAAAAAGGGAGGAAATAGGAAATCGCCTGACCGGGCCGGAGAGGCTGAAGAGGGGGTGAATTTCTTTTTCGCGGGTCGGAATTGTGTTTTGCGTTCTTTGCCCTATAACCATCACTCCGCCGCCTCTCGCCTTCCTCTCTCCTCCAAGCTTAAGCAGAGGTGCGCTACGCTCCGCCGACAAGCCAGCGCCGTTAAATGCCCTCGATCCTCAACCTCAAGTTCAAAGTGAGCGCCCCCTTCTCCCTCTCCCCCGTCTCCCCCGTCCTCCACGACATCTCCCACGACCCTTTCTCTCGTCCCCCACCCTACCTAACCTCTCCCCCCGCCGGCTGGGGCTTCTCTCACATCGACGACGACTCCCCTTACTCACAACTATGTGCCTCGACATCCTCCAGGGAAACAAGTCCTTTGTCGCCTTCAGCAACCTCGCTGATGCAGACTCGCTCACAAAGACGTGGAAGGTGAGCCTCTTCTCTTCTCTTCCTCTCTACTATATGCGCACCTGTCTCCCCCCCTTATTCGCCCGCTCATACGTACCCCTCCCCCCCTCCTCCCCCAGGTTTGCACCAAGGTCGCCAGCTACCTCGAACAGGGCCAGCGCCTAGAGAACCTCAGCTGGCGTCTCTGGCACCTCCAGAACCTCATGGTCGACACCGACAATGCAAAGTCCAAGCGCGAGTTCAAGAAGCTCTCCAAGCATATGGGCGACAAGCTCGACAAGGAGAAGGGCCGGTACGTACACAACGCCCCGCCTCACTTACGTTACTCTCTTTTTTTTTTCTCAACCCTCTTTTTTTGATCGACAGGAGCATCGAAGAACTGCAAGCGCCCGGTTTCAGGCGAAACCAGTCGACGGACATGATCCAACTTCGTGCCGCCGAGAAGGAGCGCAACCGTCTCGCCTCCCTCCACGCCACTCCCGGCACCATCAAGCGCATGCAGTTCACCTTCTCCGTCGAGCAGCCCTCAGGCTCCTCAGAGGCCCAGCCCCTCACCGTCGCCAAGCCCGACCTCAAGCCGTCCTCCGAGTTCAAGGACGGCTCGCACAAGCGCTCTCGCCCCAACAACGCCGTCGTCCCCTCTTCCTCCTCCTCCGCCCGCCAGGCCACGACCTCCTCTTCCTCCTCCCACACCACGCCCACACCGAACCACTCGTCGTCGTCCATGTCGATGGACGTGGACGGGATGGACCAGCCGCTCACCCAGCGCGGGATGAAGCCCCTCCCCTCTGCCTCACAACCCGCCGGCGACGGTTCCTACAGCTCGGAGTGGCCCGAGTCCGGCCTCCGCTTCCCCTCCCTCTTCTCCAACGACTTTGGCCCCACCGCACTCCTCAACCCTTCCCCCTCTGTGCGCGGCTCCCTGTCTTACGGCGAGGACGTGGTCGCGACGCTCTCCTCCTCCGCGGACGCCTTTGGTGTCGTCCGCCCGACGCTTGAGCTCCCGCTCGACGACATCCTCTCCACCCTCACCGACTCCCCCGAGCCGTACACGTTCACCAACGGCAAGATGGACGCGGAGATGTTCGGCCCCGACGGGATCTTGCCCTACGACCTCGGCGGGCAGGAGATGTACGGCGCCGTCGACACCGGCGTCTCCACCGAGCACGTCCTTGGCCCTGTTCCTCAGCATCACCACCAGCAGAGGCAGCAGCAGACCATGTCGCCGCCGCCTGTGCCCTCTAAGGAGCCGAAGACGGTCTCGCCGTCCAAGCTGGGCACCGCTCCGCCCAACTCCCTCGGCGAGCAGCCCCGCCCGCGCCTCACCCTCAAAACAAGCTCGGGTGGAGGCTCCAGGGGCGCAGGCAACGCAGGCCTGGGCGCTACCGCCTCCGCCGCGTCGTCGACGAATGGAACCGGCCAGTCCTCGTCCTCGTCGAACGGGAAGAGCGGGACGTCCTCCGCCCCCGGGGGCGTGAAGGCCGAGTGCTCGAACTGCGGAGCAACGCACACCCCGCTCTGGCGGAGGGGTCTGAACGACGAGTTGAACTGCAACGCGTGTGGGTTGTACTGCAAGCTGGTACGCGTTGTCTCCTTTCTTCATCTCCACCCCGTACCTCTTCTCCTCCCCCTCGACGTCCCTGTGTGAACATGGAAGAGCTTATCGTTTTGCTCGCATAGCACAAGCGCCCCCGGCCGAAGAGCATGCGCAACAACCACAACTCGTCCTCGTCTAACAACACGTCCTCGTCCGCCGCCTCGTCCTCCTCTGCCTCTCAGTCCGACTCGCGCGCGCACGGCTCCTCCGCGTCCGCCCGCGCCGCCGCGCAAGCCGCACAGGCCGCCCAGCCTGACGCGACGCAGGAGTCGATGGGCGCCGGGTCCATGGGCCACGTCGGCCGCGCGCGCTCTGGGTCGGCGTCCCTCGTGGGCACCGGCTCGGCGCAGTGCTACAACTGCCACACGACGACGACGCCGCTCTGGCGGAAGGACGACGAGGGGAAGACGGTGTGCAACGCCTGTGGCTTGTAGTACGTGCCCTCTCCTTTCGCCTCCTGGTTGGCAGCCGCTGATGGGCTCTTTTTTTTTGTTCTCGTAGCTACAAGCTCCACGGCTCTGCCCGCCCGATCTCGATGAAGTCGGACGTGATCCGCAAGCGCTCGCGGCACGACGCCGCCCGCCGGTCGATCGCCGAGACGCCCTCCGCCTCACCCGGCGCGAGCCGCCGGAACTCGCCCGTAGGCGACAACGGTGTGGCGACGGTGTCGACGCCGACGTTCGCACCCGACTCGACCACGCAGGTGTTCGACTACGAATTCCAGCCGGCGCAGTCTGAGCTCATGGGCGCGCTAGGCGACGCCGGGCTCGGCGGACAGTCGTTCGGGTCCGCGGTCGCCGTTGCCGCCGGTCTGGCCGCGTTCGGCGCCTTCCCGGGACCGTACCACCCTGACTACCTCATGAAGAACTACGGGGACATGATGAGCGTGTACGCTACTGGAGGCGCGTCGTCGGCGACGACGAACCACGGCCAGGATGAGGACGGTGAGAGGGCGAACAAGCGGAGGCGGATGTCGAACGTGTCGACGACGTCGAGCAGCACGGACCCGCCCCTGTCCGCCGCTTCCTCCTACTCGTCGTACGAGTCTGCCGGGTACGCTTCCTCCGCCCCGACCTCCGTTTCCTCCTCGCGCTCCTCTGGCAGCGGCCTGCCTGGCTCAGGCAACTCGAGCGCATCTGGGTCCAACGGGAACGGCTCTTCCTCCGCCGGCGCGGTCGACTTCCCCTACGCCCAGTACAACTCGTACGGCCTCATGCGCGCCGCGGGCCCGAGCGCGTTCTGGCACCCGCCGATGCTTCCGCAGACGCACTCGCCCTCGGCGTCGTTTGTCCACCCGCCGATGCTCCCTCCTTCTGACGACAGCGACTACGGTTACGGCCAGCAGCAGCAGCAACAGGCTCAGCAGCAACAGCAGCAGCAACAGCAGCAGGCTCAGCAGAACAGGGAGGACGTCGACGGCCTCTTCTCGACCTACCTCCACCCTCCCATGATCCTGCCCGAGTCCCCCGAGCTCGGCGGCGGGCTGACGAGCCTGCACGGGCTCAAGGGCGTGCACCCGCCCATGCTCCCACCGGACTATGCCGACATGCAGACGGGGTATTGAGTACCCTCGTCAGACGACGAAAACGATGACTACCACGACAAGAACGACTCCTCGACCTCCTTCTCCCGCCCGCCTGTCATCCACCTCATCTCTCACCAACCTCCTCTTCCCTTCTTCGTTGACTTGGGACTGGCCACAAAACAAAATATGGTTTTATTCCTTCATTATATGTTTGTATCATCATCCATCGGCATTAGAGGTCTGAGCTTTTTCTATTCTTTTCTCTCGATCCGTATATGTGTGTCTGTTTGTTTATCCATTCATTATCATGCAATGGCTGCTTGACACAAGTGACTTGCAACCCCGGTATATATCTTCCTCCTCTCTACTCGCTCGTTCATCCCCCCCACGAGCTGGTTGTACATACGAACACAAAAATGTTGTACTTAGCATCTCCAAACCCCTCTCCGCGCGAAGGGCCTCGCACTTTAGGTCCCCCAAAAAATATACCACCTTTCTCTCCATTCTTTTTGGATAAAAAAACGTGTGATTGAATGTGTCAACGAGGAAAAAGTTTTCACTGGTGGATGGGAATGTGGTGAGGAGCCAAGAGAGGGTCGAGACCGAAGGTCGGGCGGTCGAAGTTGGACCTGCTTGTCATTTCGCCTAGGCCACACACCACACCTTCCATTCTCCCTCTCTCCTCAACGCACATCTAATACGTTTAGGCGCGCCACAAGGGGAATGACTCTTTTTTTTCTGGGGTTGGGCGCGCGCTTGGTGGCGCGACCCCGCCCCCTTCGCGACTGGGGGCTTGAGGAGCACCACGCACATCCAACCTTCGAACAGGTGCGTACGTACGGCTGCTTTGTGCCGTTCGAGGCGCTCTGGGAATGGGAAGGGTCTACAGATAAAGGAACGTGTTCACCCTGCTTTTTTTTTCTTTTGCCAGGGGCGCGTTCTGAAGTACTTCAACATTTGCCATGTCGCCCTGAGTGGATTCTTTCTTTTCTTCTCTCTTTCGTACGTACAGAAGGGGTACTACACCAGTCGGCGGTGATAGACGTAACCCGACTTTTTTCTTTTCTTTTTTCTTCTTCTCCAACCGCCGTGAACAAAACGGTCGAGACGGTCGGCCCTTACGAAGAAGTACTCTTAGACGGGCAGTGAAACTGGCGCGGCGTGATGACCATAACGTCAAAACCACGCAAGACAGGACTGTGTTAAGAAGGAGATAAGGCCCTCGTCACTCTTTTGTTCATAGTTCTTATGCCGAGTTTTTTTTTTTTTTTTTTTTTTACCTTCTCTCTCTCTGAGCACACATGAAGCCAAGATCCACGAAGAGAGGGACCGAAGCAGCCTCCCGGTAACCGCATCTCACACTTTTTCACGAGCTTTGGAGTTCAGAGCGCGCGCTGTGTGCGTCTTGTCCCATAGGTGCGACGCCACCCGAAGCGGGGTGCCGTGATGGCAGAAGCGGGAGATGGGAGGGGTGGGTTGGAACTTGTGGTCATATGGCCCTTGAGTTGGATAAACGACCGCCCCGTCGAATTGAGTTGGGTGCTGTGGTGTCGATGATGCTGTGATGGGTACGTGATACATTTGATGTATTGCTGAAGGGTCACCTCCGCGCGCCTCTAAGTTCTCATTTGTGGGAAGTGTGACGGGAGCCGCCCCTCGGCTCAAGCGATGTGGCGTAACAGAGGCATATGGGGCCGGGGGGGGCACCTTGCACCAACGCGACGCCCAGACGCTGGCCAGAATTTGCTTTGGTGGCACGAACGATCTCTGTCGTCTGATGTGGGTATATGGGGGAACGAAACTAAAGAAACGCCCGCGGAAGCAACTCTGGAGATTCCACCCAGTCTGGAACGGTTTCCAAAGTGTGGAGTCGGCCAGTTGTCCCTCTGGTCCCGTGCTCAAAGGCGGCCGCCACACATCTGCGCGCTGCCAAGGCGCTAGCAGCTTGTGGCACTCTTATATCCCTTCTGGAAGTCCCACTACTGAAGAGAGAGGCGGCGCAGTATGCGTTGCGCCACAGGGCCCAGTGAAGATGTAGGTAGGCAAGTATGGGGCTCGTTATTGATATTGAGTTGGGCGGAGTAGGCAAGTTTCTCTCAGGATGTTTCTGTGGATTAGGGCGCGGTGCTTTGTGGAAAAAGTGGAATATGTACAAGGCAGGTGACTTCCTGAAGCCTACGAACGCCGCAAATCCACAAATGAGGTACACGCACTCAGCCGCGGATTCGTCTACCGTCTCGGAAGAGAAACGCAGAGTCCATAATGGCTTAGCCAGATGCCGCTCCCCTTCGAAGAGGAGAGTTGTGAGACATTTCATTTACTTAGAATTGAAACCTCGCAGTCCGGGGTAAGAAGAAAGAAAAAAAGTAAATTTAGAGATAAGATAACTCGAAGGTTCATGTATTTGCCGTGATCGTGTCCGCTTTAGAAACGAAGGTTGCCTCTCAACGAACGTTTGCGCATTCTTCGTCCATAAGCTTGCGTGAATGTGTACTGCAGTGTCAGAATACTAAAACTGACGATACCGCAGCACGGTGACGTGTTCCTTCCGCGGTAACAAGCGGCGGTCGGAGGCACGTACCGCTGACAAAACGGTACGACGAGCGAGACTACCTCGGATAGATGTCTAACGAGCTGACGTACAAACGCGGAAATGAGATGCTTGAGGCCTGAGAATATGAAACGGTCGCTCTTTCTACCGCTCGATCATCATCATCATCATCGTGATCAGTGGGCTGTGTGCGAAAAGAAAAGGGAAAAAGTCAGACGTTTCCCCGTCCTCGTCGTCACCAGATTGGGAAGGGCTGAGGGTCGTTACATCTCTTCGATGACGAAACCGGATGGCTGAGCGCAACAGAGGTGGTGAGATCGACCGCTGGAACTTCGTGTAGATGCACATGTGTGCCTCAAGGACGACGTTTCGGGGGCGAGTCGTCCTTCTTACGTGATGGGACGGTCGAGGTGGTATGTCATGGGAAAACGTGCGACGAGAGTGTGTTTGATAACTCGACTACTTACGCTTTCATATGATATGTACTAGAAAAGCAAGGAGCTCCCGGAGAAGGATCTGTGTGTTTCCCCGGTAAGCTCTACCGCGGCCTAACTACCGTAAACTATGACACCATCGCGCAGCGCCCGTTATAATCGTGGGTGTCCGAGTAACTCAGGAATCATGGCCGGGAAGACCCACTTATCAGGCTTGGTCTTACGTTACTAAGTATTTGAAGTGTTGCGTACATATCGGTTTCGTAGAAACGAGTTCCAACCAAGCTTGACCTGGGTACACCCGTGCCTGTCCGCGCATGCTGCTGACTATCATGCGGTCCAGTACCCACTTTGAGCATTACGGCTTCAAAGGAGGGCCTTTTCAAGAACTTGACGATTGCTTTTGGTCGGTTCTTTGGAAGCTTACCTGACAGCAAGCATCGCAACCCCAAGTTCGACCAAAAGGCTGATCATCGAAAAGTAGCTAGACATTTACTGTACAAAGCGCTTAGAACCTTTGCCAATCTGTGCAGAGTGTTGCTTAGGGTGGGAAATTAGTCACTTTTATGTGATACCGAATTGATATGGGCCAGTCAAATTACGCATATGAGATAACTGTTGTCTCCTGTTGTATGAGTCAATTTTATGCATTATCAAGCCTTGAGGTGAAGTATTTTGACAAAGCAAGAATAGTTTGGGCATATTTTTTGATAACTTATCAACTTCTGATTTGAAACCGAGACTAAGAGTTAAGGCCTGGAAGACAAGTTCATGGCAAGTTGGCGAAAGAACATAAGTGGTACAGTTGCTCTGTGGACGACATGACCGAGGCTGCCGGGCAGTCGTTCCTTGGTCGTACCCTGGCTAGCCCGGTCCGGTGGACAGAAGCATTTCACATCCTGCTCTGACGCCATGACCAGTTCGCCAAGACCGTTTAAAGTCAACACTCATCCTCAACCAAGCTATGCCTCTGTGAAACGTTACTGTGGCCTTCAAAGGTCAGAACGACGAGCCTGAACAAGATCGAGTTGCCTTGCTCTTCATCCCTAGCGACAACAGCTGTCACATGTAGGCGTTGGTGTTCGGCAACGGCGGCCGGACCCTTCATCACGACCTAAAAATGGCTCATGAGCCATACATATCCCCTCCCATCGACAGGGGGCACACGCCGGCTGGCGGGACTGTGCTGTTCAGGGCGACGATGGAGGGAGGCTAGTTTTTCCAAACGGTGGAGTGGTCGGTCTAATTACAGCTCAACCACGCCCCTTCACCTCCTGCTTCCCTCCCTCGCTCTCCCTATCCCAGCCATGGTGCTGCTTCATGCCTTCCTAGCGTTGTGCGCCCTCAGAAATGTGGCTCAGGCGTCCGTGACGGTGTACGGACAGACTCCGATCGGCGACGTGACGTCGACGGGGACTGCGAGTGCGAGTGCCAGCGCAGCGTCGTACACCGGCGCTGCCGCCTACGATCCAACCGTCCTCAACCCACCTGCGATTCCAAACCCTGGCCCCGCTACGCAATATACGATTCAGCTGCAGAGCAGCGCGTCGTCAGTAACTGGTTTGAGTATACCCCAAGGCGGGCACTTTATGGGTTTTTCTATCGAGTTCTCCGTCATCAACCAAGTCTGTAAGTCGGCGATACTTCACTCTGTGGGCGACCACACTGATCATCAACCATCACTGGCAGTGGGAAAGAACAGGTAAGAAAACTGACTGGGCCACCTGTTTGCATGTGGTGTTGACCTGAATCATTGCAGTTCTTTCCTTCAAGTTCCCTTCCTCAACCTCATGTCTAACATCGTCGAACGTGGTGGCGAAGTTCGAGTTCGGCTTGGTGGTAACACTCAGGACTTTGCATGGATGGTCGACAGCCTTTCAGATGGAAAAATCCTTGAGAAAGACTTGAATGGAGTTAGCAACCCGGTTGGTCTTGTGATACCGGGCTTACTAGATCTTGTTCGCTGACGACCTTGCAATTCAGACACAAACACCTCCGCTCGTTTTCACTCCTGACGTCATGTATATGATGCGCAACATCAGCGCGCTTACTAACGTGCGATGGTATTTGGGTACGTATCCTCGTACATTGCGGCTGGATAGACAATAACTGACAACCTTCCAACAGGTATTCCATTCAACGACACCAATTGGCGCCTTCAAATTGCAGAGTATGGTGAAAGCATTTTGGGAGATTACCTCCTTGGGCTGCAAGCAGGCAATGAACCGGATCTGTAAGTGATCTCTATGGTTCTCCTATGTGTATACTAACCGAGCTCTTTTAGTTGTCAGTTGATGTATTTCATTCGGTCACACATTATACTTACGTTCTGAGGAACAGACTCTCACCACGGCCATCGCAATTCAAGCTACGGACCATACGATTATTTCGGGGAGTTTGGCTCCTTAGTGCAAACGATTGCCGCAGACAACCAAATTCCAGTTCGCAACAACCTCATCGCACCTTCGGTCGCGAATGCCTTCTGGACACCGGAAAACGTGTTTGATACGGGCTTTGTGGCTGCATATACCGATCAGCTGAATGCAATCGCCGTTGAACAGTCAGTTACCTTACTCTGTATGGTCACTCAAGCACGCTAAACTTTTTCGACCCCACAGTTACCCAACCGATAACTGTTTCGCTCAATTTGGCATTGGGTCCTACAACGATCCTCAGGCTGTCTTTCCCGAGTTCCTCAACCACACTGAAGCCCAGATTCTTGTCCAGCCTTATTTGAACGCCTCTGCCTTTTCGCTCGCCAACAATAAGCCGTTCATTATGTTCGAGACCAACACGGCCTCTTGTGGTGGCTTCCCTGGTATCAGCGACAGCTTCGGCAGCGCGCTTTGGGCGCTCGATTATAGCCTACAGATGGCTTATTCAAACTTTTCAAACGCTCTGTTCCACGTTGGTGGTCAGAATGTCTACTATAATGTGAGTTATTCAAATCATTTTAGTTTATACTCTGGCTAATCGATATCCTCCTTCAGCCCTTTACTCGTGAGTTGCAGAAAAATGTTTTGTCTAGTTTACTTCCTGACTCTTTTTTAAGCACCTCCGACCAACCAAAGCACATTCCATGAATGGACGATAGGTCCAATTTACTATGCTAATCTCATCGTCGCCGAAGCCTTTGGTTCTTCCAACAAGTCGCAACTCATCGATCTGTTCGCCAACAATGCAAGCATCTACACGCCAGCCTATGCGATCTACGACAGCGGTAACTTGGCCCGTGTTGCGATTTTCAACTACATCACCGACCCAAGCGGTGCGAGCGACTCTCAGGTAACCCTTAGCCTGACGACCGCTCCAAGCTCCGTCAAGGTCAAGTAAGTATTTTTTTTGCAAGCACAATCTTTTTTTCAAATTAATAACATCCACCTAAAAGATATCTTGAGGCCCCCTCGGTGTCCAGCAAGGACAATGTCACATGGGCTGGGCAGGTATGTTCACCCGTTTCTGATCGATTCTCTCGCCTCACTCGACCATCAGACCTTCGGTTCTAATTTCCAGTCAGACGGCCGCCTCAGGGGCGACCTGAACATCACCACCATCAATTGCGACACGACCGCCAACACATGTATTATCCCTGTCAAAGCACCCTCTTTCGCACTCGTCTTCCTCAGCGATGACGCGCTTAACAGCTCTGGAGGCACGACAGCTGCGGCGACGTTCCCCACTTCTGCACACACGAAGACGATCAACACGGCGACGATTGACGCGGGTGCGCTCGCCACTAGCAACGGCATGAACGGGAAGATGCGTCATTTGGGCAGTACCAGTAAAGGCAGTTCTGGTGCTACCACTGGATCACAACCCGCATGGCTGCTGAAACTGTTGGCCGGTGTCTTCATGCTGTGGTCCTTTGTGCACAACGCTGCGTCGCTTTGAGATTTTTAGTGGACCCTGACCGGACATTATCTTGGACTTTTCTATTTGAATCACCTACTTAGCCATTCCTTACGGAGTATTCAATTTGCATCGTACATCCACTTCATTTGCTATGTAATCTATGTTTTCTTCATCGAAGCCTGTGAACAAAAGAGGGAGACGGAGAGAAAGGGTAACAATAACTGCTATACGCGGGAGTTTAAAACAATCGTAATGCAGCACACGGTCTAGCCATTTGCAAAGCTGTAGTCAAAATATTTCAAAAAGTGGGCCCGAGAACAACCCACCTTGATAGCGGTTATCTGACAGGGAAGCAAGGACGTGAAAGAGAGGAGAGGGGAATTCCAGTTTCCCTATGTATTGTAAAACTCGTATCTGGCCAGCTTTGTGCCCAGATATAGCAAGCGACATATCCACTTAGTCAGTTTCGGCTTTCAAAAGTGACGCGCTTATCTAGAACTTCTTGGACGACAATTTCGCAAATAGCCGTATGACCCAATACAATAAGTGATTTATCCACTTGGTAAGGTTTACCTTTCCAGTGACCTCCTCGACACTCTTTTTGGGGGGCTTCTGGACTATGGTTTCCCAAACGGTTGTGAGTAGGAGCCAATTGATATCAAGGCACTTAGCGACGATAATATAACAGATGGCTTGTATTTATGCGAAGTATGAAATGCTCATACCGAAGGACGAAAGACCGGGGAGTAAGTGCAAAGTGTCTACGGAATAGAAGAATCTGCTGTTTGCACCTCGCACGCCCCCAGCTACCTAGACCATGTTCGTTGAGAGAGACCGCGGATCAACACTGCGGTTGACCGGAGGGTACTTACCGGAAGAAGACCGAGGAATCCGCGGTACGTCGGTTGAGAAGGGAGAGGCCGAGATGAGGCCTGTGCATTTATGGACGACCGACGTGTAGGTGACCTCCGAGGTGACGTCCGCGGGAGCGGCTGTGCATCGACTCCGAGCTTTATGGAGATTCGCTTTCCTGATTTCGCTCGGCAGAGTTATCTGATACATGTAGCTTCCAGTTTCTTTACACATGCTTCGTCTCGCTCTCGTCAGCATATTTATGCGGTCTGTTCGTAGGTAGGCGTATATAGGTCGCTACGGATGGTCAGATACGGGGCTTCTAACAGAGCGCCTTTTGTCCTGTAACACCTCTTCTCGTGCGTCGATGCCCAGGTTTGAATGTTAATCCCGGCTATCTGTGCGAGAGGCCGGTTGAGAGGGGGGTTTATGGATTAGAAGAACCGTGGGAAATAGGGCCGAGGCGGTGGTGCGTGATCGGTGGTCGATGGTCCAGTGATCCGTGGCCCCGGAATTTCGTGTCTCTTCAAGTCACACCCAGCCAGTGAGAATAACGAGGCAAAGAAAGCATAGAGCAGACCGAAGCGTACAGTGCGAAAAGATAAAAATGAAAAAGGGGAAGGAGGAAACGACGGAATATGCCAACACGGTGAGGAGAGAGGTTACTGGTCACAGCTAAGCGAAATAAAATAAAATAAAAAACAAAAATGAGAAGGGAGAAAAAAACATATAGTCTCGGGTTTATAATTGTGACCCGGATTCGCAGATCCCTCCAGACGCTGCGAAGACTCGGCTACTTATGAAATAACGGCACATAGCTGCGTGCATGTCCAGGACAACCTTAGCATAAATGACGCAACGACGTAGGTTACACTCGTCTCGCATACTCGAGATAAATAAACTGTGTGTTGAGATTGTTACCATGTAATGAGTGGCGCTTATAAATGCGCTTTTCCTTTCACGGTTCGTTACATCTTCGCATGACGAGTGACCCCGAGTCTCTTCTGCTTCTCCAGACCAATGGCACATTTCTTTTACCGAACCGCTCCATCTCGAGCGATATCAATAGTTACGCCCTGACCATTAGGGGCATGCTGGCAAGCTGCTATTTCCAAAACAGTACATGCTGAATGGGACTTGTCACCATCAACAACCTTCTGTCCTGGGCTTCAATGTCCGCGGACCTCCGAGGGGCGTGCGATCGGTCGAGAAAGCCGCGGCCTTAAAAACCAGGATTTATGAAGGCTGAACGACAAGATCACCCAAAGCAACATTCCTCCAAGTCGCCTTCAGCCTCCCTCTCTTCACCCCCACTCTGAAACCTGCCCCCCCCCTCAGATGACGTCCATGGCCTCACTTATCCGAGCCGTCTTGCTTGTGGCTCAAGCGGCACTCAACCATGCGGCCACACGAAACCCTCATGCCGCGCCAACAAAGACCCGATACGCTCAAAACACACCGACGCTGCTCCTGATGGCCCCGCTAGTGTTCCAAGTGAGCAAAGGCGCCTGCCACTTGACTAAGAAAGAAAAAGTCTTACTGACACCGTTTCTCAGTGTCAATCGCCATTTTTCGCTTCCCTAGCTCTCCTCGAGGCAGCGGTCGCAGTCTATGGCTACTTCTCTACTGGCGGCTCTACCAACCTCGGACAGTATCCGTGGTGCCACCCTAGCTCCAACGCCGCCCACTCCCTCGCTATCACACCATTCTTCCTCTTTACAGTCGCCTTGTCGATGGCGGGCGCCACCCTCCGGTTGGTCTGCTACCGCGTCCTCGGCAACCACTTCACCTTCGACCTCAGCCTACAATCAAACCACACACTCATCACTTCGGGTCCCTACTCATTCGTCCGACACCCAGCCTACCTCGGGAGCTTGATGCTCAACTTTGGCCTCGGCATGACCTACTTCTCCTATCTTTCCTCGAGTATCCCGGTCGCCTGCGGATGGACGAGTGGGGCTCCACACAGCTTCGGTGCCTCGCTTTTCCTCGCCCTGTACTGGGGCTACTACTTGGCGGTCGGGCAGACCCGTTGCCGCGCTGAGGATGCGCAATTGCGCGCCGTGTTTGGCAAGCAGTGGGACGACTACGCCGCCAGGGTGCGGTCGTGGTACGTTCCTGGGATCTATTAAAAAGACACAGCTGATGAAGCGTGATTGCCTTTCTGATGCTTGACTTTTGTATATGTGTCACTTTCTCCCCCCGTATGTTTACATGTTGGAATATTGGAAATATAAGCAAAATAATAAACATAGATGACTTTGGCTGCGTTGACCATCGAGGCAAAACAGTGATTGAGAGAACAATAGGTGGCTGTATAGCGCGCCAGTTTATCGGTGACACAAAAGAGTCAACTAGCCGAGCTGTACGAGATAACACTTACCCGAGGGATAACCGAGGTTGGATGAAGCTATATGGCTCGGTTGGCACACTTGTTTTTCCTCTGTTAGCATCCCGGATAGTGCAGAACTTATGATATCAGACAACAAGGAAGACCAAGGAAGACCACTGTTACCTTGGTACGCAGTCAAATGCATACGATGGTGCTCTTGAGTGGTTACTTCCAAACAGAGACTTGAAAATGCACGTGATTAGTCGAACCCTCCGTCCGATCCTCTGGACTCTGGACTCTACACACCCTCGTCGACCACGGCGACGTGTCGGCTCACGGTCTCAGTTTACATGGAACTGAGTCCAACAGTTTCCTGCTCGACTTTAACCCAGACGAGGTCATAATGCTATCACCTGCACGTACTCGTGAGCCGTAGCTGCTGTATAGAGTCGTCCCTGGATGTGGCTGGCAACGTTGATGAACTTGGTGACTCTGTGGCGACCGAACTACTCAAGCCACCAGCTTCCTTACGTCCCGCCCTTGACACCCAATACAGATATCGATTAGATGGACAGAGCTTATAGGAGCGTCGAACCGTCGGGTCTGGTTCCAAGCCCGCCATTGTCGCCACTAACTCCTCGGCCTTACTGGAAGCCTGCTATAAACAACTGGGCGCTTACAAAGCGCGGGATTATAGGCGATTATTGGGATGCCCTGAGCCTTGCGCTTGAAACGTTTCGTCTATTACTCTATGGGCATTCCATGTCCGATTGCATGGCTGCTTTAACTTCCTGCTGCCTCCTCCAATTTTACGCTCAGCGCTGAACGATCTAGCTAAACTTGAAACAAGCCCTTCTTACTGAGTGTGGCGCTCGCCACATGCTTGCTTATCTAATTTTATCCCGCTGAGCAGTACCGAAGGATCGCAATCCTACATGAGCAAACGGCACTTTGGCCTCACAAGATGGAGTGTATTGAACGCTTACGTCCAATTGCTGTATTTTTGTTTAATAGCGCTTTCTTTCGGGCGGGAGTCCGACAATGAGCCGGCCGGGCGTGTCCGGCGCTTTCTAGGGTTGGGCTGCCTTCGCCCGATCTACTGCCGCCTGTTTTCAGAATTTGCCGTATGAACAAACGACTGGCGAATGCGCGTGACGTCACGCATACCCATTCTCCGTGGTTTCTCCGCATCCTCTTCTTCTCCGGCCCTGACTAGCTGGACATTTCTCCTTGTCCTTGAAAAATCAAGACGGCCTCCTCCCACTCTAGTTCAACTCGATGAAAGTAGGGTTATAACTAAATAGGCTAGAAAAGCTCTGCTTGGAGCATTTGTATCGTCTAAATGCTAGGAAGACGGAGGTCGGCTGCAAAATGCAAGCGTACTGGTCGACCCACTCTTCTGGGTTGTTCAACGTAAGCATCAAAATCGCAAGATGTGCCGACGACAAGGAAATTCACGAAGACAATCACTACTGCGGCCGATCGACCGCAGGCAGCGGTAGCACTCCCACGGACTCACGGTGACTTTTAGCAGATCCGTTGCATACAGCCGACCTGAACCTATTCATTTGGTATGGCTGGGATTTTGGTATGGCTGGGATGGGCGGCAGACGTTCTGACAAGAAATGACAAGAGAAAGATCGGTATCAGCGTGTACGCGGAGCGGGGAAAACACGTCAGAGGGAAGGTGTAGCGTGAGTTTTCCATACAGCTCATGTGTTTGTTCAAGCTGTTCAGTGAGAGCGAATGCGAGCAAATTTTCCGTGCCTTCTGGGGTTTCTGGTGACGAAGTTGATTACACGGCCGTCGTCGTCACGACCACGCTCTTGCATGACTCTTTTTTTTTCCTCCAGAGGTCGAGGCTCTGGTGCGGGAACAAAAGGGCATGAAAGCGGTAATGAGTGCGGTCAGCGGGTCTGTCGGTACGTTTAAAGTCCATGCGGAGCGTTGGGTGATCGATGGCCCCCCATTGGGCAAAATTGGAAGCAGGGGAGAAGAGTTGAATGTTCGTTCGGAAGCGACGCTTACCATGTTCGGAAATGATGCGTGCGTGCTTCCTAGCGAGGACCCCGAGGATATTGTGTGGGCTGAGTCGTGAACGGCTGCAGAGTGTTTGTCAGAAGTGGAAGGGGAAAAAATCGATGGGGAACTCTCTTTGCTCACCAAAATCCTGGTTGTATCAAGCAGGGCAAGAAAGGACAGGTCTGAAGTGCCCCAGACGAGCGGGGTGGCGGAAAGTGCAGGGAGCAGGGTCGGTCACGTTCTGATGGCTTCTCGTGACCACGAAGCTCGGCCCGCCCCCCGAGCGTCTGTTTTGGGTTTGCTCTCTCTTGACCTTTGCCCGTATTCACGGACGACGTCGGCGCCGACATGGTCACGACTCTCCAATCTTCATTCACGACTGCCGACAACGACTGCCTTGCATGAACCGCCGAGTCATGCGCACTGAATGCGCACCCACATATTCCCAGTGGGCTCGTTCTGAACGCTTGTGAACGTCTGGGGTCCCCACGCTTGGGTGATGACCTTCGCGATCATGGAAGCCGTCGCGTGCGTTCCGCTTTAGCCCTCCCCGCACATTCCCCCAACCCAGGGTGTCCAACCAACCCTCACACCCGGGCGCGTCAATTTTGAATGAGCGACCCATCTGCTCAGGCAACCTCCTGAAAGAAGAGCGAAAGAGAGGCCGATTAACAAGACCGCCGGCGGGGTATAAAACCCGCCAGGTTGAGGGTGATGGCTTCCTCTCAACGGCTACCCGACCGCTGTCGACAGTCTACCCACATTCTTTTTTCCCCCTTCTCGCTGGCAAGCACATCACCATGCGCGGCCACCTTGCATTCCTTGCTGTAGCCTTACCCGCACTGACCGTCGCCGACGTCATCACTCGCATTCCTGACGCCGCCCCTCCTGGTTACGAAGAGTGGACCAGCCCGATCGTCGTCCCGGCGAAGAACGCGAGCGGCGACGGTGACTGGGCCTCTGCCGTTGCGCGCGCGCGCGCCTTCGTCAGCCAGCTGACCCTCGAAGAGAAGGTATGTGCTTTCGCGTCAGGAAAACTTTTTTTTTTCGCACATGCTGACGTTTCCGTTGTTCAGGTCAACGTTACCACTGGTATTGACATCTTCGGTCGCTGCGTCGGACAAACTGGTACCATCCCTCGCTTCGGATGGAATGGCCTCTGCCTCCAAGACTCGCCACTCGGTGTACGCGGGACCGACTATGCGTCTATTTTCCCCGCCGGGATCACCGTCGCCTCTACGTGGGACAAGGATCTCTTCTACCGCCGCGCCAAGGCGATGGGCGCCGAGTTCCGCGGCAAGGGCGTCCACGTCGCCCTCGGTCCGATGACCAACCTCGGCCGCGTCGCCGCCGGCGGACGCAACTGGGAAGGCTTCGGCGCCGACCCCTACCTGTCCGGCATCGCCACCGAGCAGTCCGTCAAGGGCATCCAGGACAACGGCGTGATCGCGAACGTGAAGCACTACGTCGGCAACGAGCAGGAGCACTACCGCGGCGGCTCCCTCGCCGGCCAAGTCCAGTCCTCGAACATCGACGATCGGACCATGCACGAGCTCTACGCCTGGCCGTTCGCCGACGCGGTGCACGCCGGCGTGGCGAGCGTGATGTGCTCGTACAACAAGGTCAACCAGACGCAGGCATGCCAGAACTCGAAGATCCTCAACGGCATCTTCAAGGAGGAGCTCGACTTCCAGGGCTTCGTCCTCTCCGACTGGGCCGCCGCCATCAACGGCGTCCAGCCCGCCCTCGCGGGCATGGACATGAACATGCCCGGCTTCCGTGCCTACGGACAGGGCCCGCAGAACGAGACCGACCCCGCGAACGCGCAGAACGGCTTCTGGGGCGCCCACCTCGTCGAGGCTGTCCGTAACGGCTCCGTGCCCGAAGTGCGCGTCGACGACATGGTCATCCGCACCTTCGCAGCTTACTACAAGCTCGGCCAGGACAAGGGGTTCCCTCCGGTCAAGTCAGTACTTGAATCGACAATACTTTGTGTTACAGTGATATTGACGAACTTGCCACAGCTTCAACTTCAACAGCCAGGACACCGTCATCGACGGCTGGGTGCAGAACGAGCACGTGAACGTCCAGGCGGACCACTACAAGGTCATCCGTGAGATTGGCTCGGCTGGCACTATCCTCCTCAAGAACACCAAGAACACTCTTCCGCTTAGCCTTGACAAGATCAAGCGTAAGTGGCCCAATACGCATGCAGTCACCATATGATGGAAGACTAAGCAACCTCATCCTTTTAGGCATTGGTATTTTCGGTTCTGATGCTGGCCCCAATCCGAACGGCCCCAACTCCTGCAACGACCGCGGCTGCGACCAGGGTACTCTCGCTGTAGGCTGGGGCTCCGGCACAGCCAACTTCCCCTACCTCATCGACCCGTACAGCGCGATCCAGTCCTACGTGTACCAGAACAAGCCGACAACAGTGATCGAAGCGGTGCTCAACGACTACGCATACCCACAGGTGTCCTCCGTCGCCCGCCAGGCGGATACCTGCCTCGTCTTCGTCAACGCCGACTCGGGCGAGGGCTACATCACCGTCGACGGCAACGCCGGCGACCGAAACAATCTCACCCTCTGGCACTCGGGCGAGGCGCTCATCAAGGCCACCGCCGCGCAGTGCTCGAACACGATCGTGACGATGCACACCGTCGGCCCCGTCATCGTCGAGGACTGGATCGAACACCCGAACGTGACAGCCGTCCTCCAGGCGCACCTGCCCGGCCAGGAGAGCGGGAACAGCATTTTGGACGTCTTGTTTGGCAAGGTTAACCCCTCCGGTCGCCTTCCGTACACTGTGGCCAAGGCTCGCACGGATTATCCCGCAGACGTGCTTTACAGCAGCACGATGGAAACCCCGCAGATTACCTACACCGAGGGCTTGAACATCGACTACCGCCACTTCGATGCGAACGGCATTACCCCACGTTATGAGTTTGGCTACGGCCTTTCGTACACTACAGTGAGCTTCCTTCGCTTGTTGCTCGTCTGCTTCTCTAAACTGACTCTTTTTTTTTAAAAAAAAAAGTTCGCTTACAGCGGCCTTCGTGTAAAGACTGCCTGGAAGCGTCGCGAGGAACCCCTCACCGCCACCGTCTCTTCTGCCGTTTTGTCCTCAGTGACTAGTCTACCAACCTCGTCGCCAGTGACTTCGGACCCTATCACTAGTGCCCTTCCCACATCAAGCGCCCCTTCCACTCTTTCTTCGTCCGCATCGATTTCATCCTCCGTCTCGGCCCCAGCCTCCTCCGCAGCTTCCTCTGTGGCCTCCTCCGTGCTCTCTTCCTCCGCACCCTCATCTATACTCTCTTCGCCCGCTTCTGTCTCATCCTCGATTTCAGGCTCTGCGAACGCCTCGTCCTCCGCGGCCTCATCCACCGTCTCTGCCAACGCGACATCGACCTACTCCTTCCCGCCTCCGTCCTCGTCTCCTGTCGAGACAAACCCGGGTGGGCCTGCCAAGCTCTGGGAGAACGTCGTCAGCGTCTCGTTCTCTGTCCAGAATACTGGTAACTACGACGGTAATGAGGTCTCGCAGCTCTACCTTGGCTTCCCCCAGGGCACTGGCGAGCCCCCGCGCATCCTCCGCGGCTTTGAACGTACCTTCCTCCGCCGCGGCCAGCGTCAGACGGTCACCCTCCAGCTGCGCCAGCGCGACATCTCTATCTGGGACGTTGTCAAGCAGAAGTGGGTGGTTCCCAAGGGCACCTTCAAGGTCGAGGTCGGCAGCTCGTCACGGAAGATCCACCTCACTGGTACCTTCCAGTCGTGAGCATTGTATACAAAAACTGTCCCTTCTTTTCTTTGTCTTTATCTCGTCCATGGGCAGCAAATGCTCTAAAACACGCCAATTCGGTGGCTTCGTGCTTGTCAAATGCGTATACTCTCTTTTTTTGTACTGTTATGTGTAGACGTGAATGACGATACCCCGCTTGCTGTTTCGATTTTGTTTTTATGGGCCTTGCCGTCCTCTCAAGGATGGCATTTACTAAAAATGATATGGCAAGAGAACCTCGTGAAGGACCTGAAAAGTTTGCAGATTAGACTATAGGGGCTTTCCCTGGGCTTCGCCTTTTTTGTAGGGCTCTTAAGGTCAACAGCACACGATAAGCCTACAAGCCCTAGTCAAAGAATGCCAAACATGGCTATTCCGTACTCAAAAACTATCAAAAAAAACCATCACGATGTGCCACAAAACCTCACCTTATAACTTTTCTGGCTTTTCTCTGGCCTTTCTCGGGGCTTCATTTTGTAGAGAGTCGAAATAGATTATCGTATTCAAGGGATAGTTAAGTGTTCGCGAGTACAAAACTTCAGAGTCTCAGACTCTGACTAAATTCAAGCCATAAATGGTTGCTGATAACCGAATAGTTGAGTCTTTAAATCAACTACACAGTGAATGTCTTCGTAAGAGTGATGTTTCGCGAAGAGCTTCCAATGTAGACTGCGAACGTGCCAGTGGGGACGGTCCACTTTTGCGAAATGACATCCCTGTTTCACACATTGGTTAGAAAGGACGAACACTTTCAACGTTTATTTAGTATTACTGACCAAATGGAGATATCCTTGCGCGTCAATGAAATAGTGACTTGTGCTTTCTGCCCTCGCTCGATAAAAGTCTTCTCAAATCCGCGAAGCACACGAGGAGGTTCGCCAGCGCCCTTGGGAAACCCGAGATAGAGCTGGCTGACCTCGTGCCCGGCCAATTTGCCCGTATTTTGGACGGTGAACGTCGCGTTGAGTACAGTCTCCCAAAGCGATGCAGGTCCTCCCGGTTGAGCCGACTCCGTGATCGTGGGATAGCTTAGGTTCTTAATGCGAGCGACACTGAGATTCCTATAACCAAACTGCAGGTTCAGGAAGCGAAGTTAGATTTTAAACTCGTGTCGTCGAGTACTGGCTCACATTGGTATAACTCAATCCGAAGCCGAACTCAAATCGAGGCTCGATATTGTTGGAGTCGAAATGACTGTTTGATGTAAGCTCCCGTACGATATAAATAACGGCGTAGTGCTTACCGATAGTCAATATTCAGTCCTTCAGAGTATGTAATCTGAGGCGATGGGTCCTCGCTCTCGTAGAGAATTTGTGCAGGGTAATCTTCTGGCTTTTTTGCCATGGTATAAGGTAGTCGACCAGATGGGTTAACTTTGCCAAACAAGACATCCACTAGACCGTTTCCGCTCTCTTGACCAGGCAAGTGAGCTTGCACGACCGCCGTCACATTTGGATGGTCGATCCACTCCTCCACAATTACAGCTCCCACTGTGTGCATCGTTACTATGGTATTCGAGCACACCGAGGCAGTTGCAAGGATGAGGTTATCCCCTTTATGCCACAATGTTAGGTTATTTCGGTCACCTTGATTAGACAGGTTAGAGCTGGATGATAAAACTGTTACTTGGGACAAACCATCCACATCGCCAACACTAAGATAGTTTTCTCCAGAGTCGGCGTTGACAAATACAAGACACGTGTCCGCAGAGCCAGCGACAGAGCGCACACGGTTCAAGTCAAAGTCATCAAGAACTGCGTCAAGGATAATGGCTTTCTTTGTCTGGTTGACGTAACTTCGAAGAGCGGCGTAAGGATCTACCAAATACGGGAAGTCTGGACGGATAAAATGGTTTAGGGGACATTGCTTAGTACTGCAAACATACAATACCAACATACCGACACTTCCAGATCCCCATCCTAATTATAAAAACTCAAAATCTAATAAGCACGAGCCAAACATATAACGTACCCATAGCAAGAGTACCTTCATCACAAGCACGATCATTGCAGCTATTGGGGCCATAAGGATTAGGGCCGGCATCAGATCCAATGACAGCCATTCCTGCACGGATGGGTTGAGCACTGTTAGTTGAATGGCGAAGAGCTCATCGGTATTCACATACGTCGGATTTCGGATGCATTAAGAGGCAGGGAACCTGTGTTCTTAAGAAGGATGACGCTTGAAGCGCCAACCTCACGAATTACTTTGTAATGATCCCCTTGAACACTAAATCACTTGCATAAGTGGTTTGATGGCTTTGGTTTGTCAGCGAACGCACTGTATATGCTCATTTTGAATTGAGCCGTCGATAATGGTATCAGTTGTGTTAAACCGAAAGCTTAATATCGATGGGGTCAATTTAGTTGGTGATGACAGAGATTCATATTTGTAAGGGTAACTGACTTTACTGGAGGAAAATCCTTATCTTGGCCCAAGCGATAGTATGCCGCAAAAATCCGGGTAACCATATCATCAAGCCGATACTCTGGGACGCTGCCGTTTCGAACGGCTTCAACGAGATGTGCTCCCCAGAAGCTGTTAGTAGCGCGAGCCTATGCCAAAGAAACGAACACATCAGCGGAAGGTCAAATAATGAGGCTAGCTCTTACTCACAGGGTCAGTCTCATTCTGTAAACCGATGCCATATGAAATCAGACCAGGCATATTCATGTCCATTCCTGCCAGAGCGGGCTGGACCCCATTAATTGTGGCAGTCCAATCCGACATGACAAAGCCTTGAAAGTCTGATGCCCACATGTTCGTTTATCAAAATCCCGTATTTTAAGATGTATTTGAACATACCAAGCTCCTCCTTCAGGAGTCCGTTGAGGACTTTTGAGTTTTGGCACGATTGAGTCTGGTTGACCTTGTTGTATGCACACATTGCACTTGCAGCTCCAGCCCTCACTCCTTCTGCAAACGGCCAGAGGTGGAGTTCATGCATTGCTCGGTCATCAACGTTCGAGCTGTAGGTCGGGCCGCCTGGTACATGGCTTGCGCGTAGGTGTTCTTGATCATTCGCAGCTAAGTGCTTCAGATTGGCCATTACCCCCGCTTCTTGTATGCCCTTGACAAAGAGTGCAGTATTGAGACCGGTCAGGTATGGGTCGGCTCCAAATGCCTAGTTTATATTAGCATTTTCACTCCTAACAATCCAAACCAAGTCGTACCTCCCAGTTTCTTCCCGCTTCCGGTATGCGCATGAGACCGATGGTCGGGCCAAGAGCAATATTAACACCTTTTCCCCTGAACTCACGCCCCATGGCTTGGGCACGGCGGTACATCAAGCTTTTGTCAAACGTAGCAGCTGCATTGATAGCAGCAGGACTGATGTAATCGACGATGAGCGAGCTGTGAAACATAGGAGCATGGATGACATACAATGCGGACGCAAAGTCAGTGGAATACACGCCCTCGGGCCCATTGTTGAGGCAGAGGCCAGACCAGCCAAAACGTGGAATAGTCTTTCGACAACGGCACCAAAGCTTTTAGATTTGAGCACTATGAGTTGAACTCAGCAACTTACCCCAGTGTTTCCAGGACAACGTCCCGTACTGGCGCCAGTAGTAACGTTAACCTGTGCGTTAGTAGATGTAAGATTGAACACTTATACCATTCCAGCGAGCCAAGTGAAAAGCTAACCTTTTCTTCGATTGTAAGATGACTGACGAATTTTCTCGCGCGAGTAACCGAGGTTGCCCAGGAGTCACCGTCTCCACTAACGTTCTTAGGAGGGATGACGACAGGACTGGTCCATTCTTCGTAACCTGGAGGTGCACTGTCAGGCACACCAGTGATTACGTTAGCGTGGACACCGGTAAGCAACAAGCTGAGAGCGATTGAGCCACGCATTGGCGCTTTTCTGAAAACTTGACTCCATCATGCCAGGCGTTTAAGTACGTTTCTGAACCGGGATAGCGATAAGAATCGATGGTAAAGGTATGGCACTCTTGATGCTTTAAGTGATAGTTTCACTGATTCAGCGGTTGCAAATCTGAAACGATCAGGCTGTTATGTTTCAAAGCAAGGGTTCGCGTTCAATGGTCGCCCAACCCTTGTCTATTTAGGTTGGTAAAATTAAATTGCCTTTTAGCAAGTATCCCCAAAGAACTCTTCTTCTGATAGATCAGATAAATATGCATAAACTGCAAGGTAATTGAAAAATACGCCTGCTGAAAGTGGATGCATGAACTGCTCTTGGACTATTTGAACTTGGTCGAGAAAACGGGGCTGGGATTGTGGCTTTATATTTGCGGCAAGTTTCTCGTAGACCGGTGCGATCCTAATCAGCCCAGGGTTGAGCTCATCCAACAAGAAGCTCCTAGTAGCCGGCGTTGGTGATATGAAGGTAAAAAAAAGTCGATGCTTCAACTCCTACGCAGCTGCAGTGCTTTAAATCTGGTGCCTTCTTCGGCTTGCTGCCATTCTAGCCGACGACACCCTGTAGGACTAGAGAATGTGTCTGTACAGGCGGTGATCAGTCGGCTAGGAGCTTGTGCAAGCTGCGGAAATAAAAAATTGGCACAATCAGAGCGCGCGTCAGTGAGCTAGAAGGGAGGAGGGCAATCCAGGTATAGTCAGCAAAGAAGCAGAAGCTGCGTGAAAAGCAGCGCCACAGCAGCGGCCTAGCGATGGTACCCGTGTCGAGGGTGGTGACCCCCATGAATTACACCTACCCTGTTGCGATGCTAAACAACGCGCAGTATTTACAATTAGTTTTTGAGATAAGTTTGTAAAGTGTGACTCAGTGAAGGGCTTGGTGTGCAAGATGGTGGAGCGTCCGCTCGAAGAAGAACGCGAGTTAGGGAAGTCGCGTTTTCTAAATAGAAGGTACCTTGTTGGTTAATATGCCAAAGTATTCTGTCGTGGGAGAGCCAAGTCTGCGGTAAGGTGAGAAATTGTGAAGGTTGAATGCTAAGTTCTGGAATGTACAACAAAGACCAGGATGGGAACCACGCTGCGAGGGAGCGCCCAGTGAGTGGGACTAATCACTACGCAAAAAAGAATGGGAGAGGGGATCGTGAGCTCAGAAACCAGCTCACCTCCACTATTTATATGATATTTCTGGTCAACTGAGACGCGGTGATAGACTCTGAGAATTCCGGACGGAATATCAGAGAAAACGCCTTGTGTGCACCTACCAGATAAAAGAGGCAATTGGCCGTCCCGGACACAGCACGGATGAGAGGTGGTTTAATCTACCTAAGTGTCTTGTAATAAAAGACCAGAATGAGACAAGAAGATCGGATTCGAGAGAGCAATGAGCGCGAGTGATGGCAGGTGGGAGCAGAGCAAGAACAGAGAGATGTCTCTCGCTTCGCGCTTGTCACGCATACATATCTCTGTGATTCCGTCACGAGCTCCTGCTAGCCGGCCTCTTGGGCCCCCACTGATCGCGCCAATATTGGGTGGATTGTGCGCAAAGAGAATCAACTAGGGCATTTAGGGGCGATTTGTCACATGAAGTCGCCCTCGTCCAACCTGAGGCTTGAGCCATGAAGCACCCAGGGGCTGAGATAAATTTCTCTATTCTAAGCTAGTGGCTTGATAGATTATACTCGAGTTTTGAGCAAGGTAAAATCAAGTTTGCGTGTGCTATAGGTCAAAGAGGACGCAAAGAAAAGTTATCTGTGGGCATTGGTCCGTGGATTTAATATTAATCGATTGTCTGCCGCCAGCCGCTGCTTGTGGCATAAGGACTTACTTTCCCACAGATACTGATTCAAAAAAAGCATACCACTCGCGTGCTATTGTTTTCGAGCAAAAATGGTATCCAATACCCGAAGTGGGACTCGAACCCACAACCTTCGCCTGCAAATTCCTATAAATCATAGGAAAGCGACGCCGTAACCATTAGGCTATCCGGGCGTAGGTAGGGAAAAAAATTAAGCAATTATATACAAACTCTTATATCACGTAAATATACACACTTCAAATTTCGCTCAGAAATATCTCTGCCTGCGTCATTGGCAGATTTCCTATCGAGGGCTTCGAAGACCGTATGAAGTTCCTAATTCAACCCGCAGTATTGTCCCTCCTCCGTGCGAAACGGCTCAAAAGGCACAGTCAAGCCCAAAATATGGTCGGGGAAACGGTGTTGGTAGTGATGGAAGGCTCTGTGTGTAGTCGGATAACGAATTGGACGAGCTTGGCGGCAAGGTTAGCGAGAGGAAAACGAGCAGAAAAAATCGACATCATTTTGATTGTCTGCCAAGCTAGGGGAGCTTGTTATTCGCTGAGGATCAACTTCCGCAAGTTCGACATGTCCGCCTGACTGTTAAGCAATATGTCATGATGAACTGAGAGAGCAAGGGAACTCCGGAACAATTACCACAATGATCCTGGGTTTTTGTGCTACGCCGGTTCCCCATATCCTCTTCCTGCCCCTAGACTGTTACTCACCTTTATCCACGCTTTTCGACCTCGTGAATCGTATATTATTACAAGAAACAGCTGATCTTGTGCGCACTCATATGGGATGAAATTCAGAGCCAATGTGGACAACGTGCCTGCTTTCTTCCGTATGCATTTCCTCTAGCCAACAACGCTAAACCGTCGCCCTCCATTCCTGAACGCCCCGCCGACTCCGTTCTTTTCTTTAGACCTCGCGCAGGCGATCTCCCAACTCCAAAAGCGTGCCATCTTCAAATTCACCGAGGATGCCATGCACATCATCTGCGCGCCCTCTCACGGCGGCGGCGGGGCCACCTCGTTAGGGGGCGACGCCGGCCTGCAAGTCTGGTCGCAGGTGAAGGTCTCCTCCCTCTTCGCGGAGTACCGCATCCAGTCCAACGCGAACAACGAGATCAGCCTGGTGCTCGCGACGGACGCGCTCGCCGGCGCGCTCCGCTCCGCCGCGGGCGGTGCGGCGGGAGGAAGCGGGGGTGCGGCGAGCGCGGCACGGACGGGCGTGCACTCGTTCACGGGGCCGGAGGTGACGATGCGGCTGGCGAAGAAGCACGACGCGGCGGTCCTGTCGTTCGAGCTGACGACGCAGACGCGCATGGGCAGGGCGGTCACCGTGAGCCACGACGTGAGGATCGAGGTCCTCAAGCCGGCGGACGTTGGGAGGCTCACTGAGCCGCTGTGTCCCGAGCCTGACGTGCGTCATTTGCTCTTTCGTTTTTTCCAGGGGTCTGTTCTGAGCTCCGTTCCGTGAACTAGGTGCACATAATTTTGCCACCCCTGTCCAAGCTACGAACTATCGCTGAGCGCATGCGCCCACTCTCAGACGTGATTGCGTTTCGTGCGAACGGACGAGGCAAGCTTCAGCTCGCAGTGCGAACCGAAAGCGTGTCTTTAGAAACACAGTGGACTGGGTGCGCGAATCCTAAAATGGGTACGTCTACTCCCATATCCGATATGTCTGGACTCTGAACTGTCTCTTTCTCAGCGGCAAGTTCTCAATCCCTCAGCCAATCCCAGGCACAAACACAAGGGGACGGTGAAAACGAGCCACCGCGAGATCCAGAAGAACTCGCGACTGTCCACATATCGATACGCGGTTTTTTGAAATTCTTGAGTGCGCACCTTGTCGGCGGGACGACCATTGCCTGTTGAGTACCCTTCTGCAGCTGTCAATGAAAACCGATCGCTAATTCGCACCGCGTGCAGGCATTTGCGAGCATCACTGTGTGATCCTTTACGTCTATATTGGCGATATGGCAGATGCAGGAGGTGTCCTCACCTTCTACATACCAGCCGTCATCGATGATTAGAGCCATATATACTAACTCCTACATCAGGTGGCCCTGTGTTCGCCGTCGTTGGTGTAGGATTGGCCCTTCCCCTAGTTTGTGTACGCAATCCACAATAATTTGTACGAACGCTCTGATTTCCACCGTGATCCTTAACACTTGATGATCCTTGCGACCAATTGCTACAATAACACATCCTTGTACTGCGTCATCTGATAATACGTAATTGCGTCTGCCAGAGTGGCGGACATTTTAATTGTGAGGCCCCCCCCATGCGTGTGAACTGCCCAGCCAAAAGATCCTATCTTCGGACGACAAGTCACGCGAGGCATACACTGGTGCCTTGCTTGACTCCGTCGGGTGTCCGCCTCATGGCCGCTTTCAGAGACGTCAGGGCATAATTAAAAATGGCCTTCTCCCAGGGCTAAACATGCTCGCGCTCTCGGCATGATGATGATGATGTTCGACGGGAGATGCGAAGTGAGTTCAAAAAGGGTGGTGGCTTCCCGTCTTCCAAGAGAGTGCGCTCGCTCCCTCGACGTCCTTGCAGCCACAACCCTTGAGTGGGGTGTCTCGCTTCTATTTTGATATTTAATTATGGGCCTGTGATCCTTAAGGCCGATCACTGAGCACCCCGGGAGGTCACGCTACCCACCCACAGACGTGCGTCGCCATATGGGACCCTTCCTGTAGCGGGTTATCCGACGGGCGATGTGACGGTCGGTGGCTGGAGTGACGGTGTCGTTCCTCGTGTGCGTCGGCCGAAACGCCTCCCCTTCTTCGGAGTGAATCTGAATAGGTCTGCGTGAGAGCTCCCCAGAAGAGATGTGTTCGTTACGAGCCATTGGGGGGGGGGGAGTTGTGGCTTTATCAAAGAACGGATGGCCGTGTATGTGTCTCCTTTTCGGAGGCATTTGGAACCGTCACGCACACCAGTTTCGGTTGGCCCTTAGAGACATCGGGGTATGTGCGACACCTGATGTTTACGAAAGGTACGCTAGCGAGTCTGTTTGATGTAACACGCTCACGTTTGGCGTTATCGCCAGACTGCATCCGACTTCACCCTCTCTAGCGAGGGCAGAGGCTAGCGGCCTCGTTGATCGTTGATCATAGCTAGAAGGCATGGGGCCACATCGTTTTGCGGTTGGTATCACGTCTGCGTGCGCCCTCGTGGGAGAACGGGGTCCGGAACACGGGCCATTGGCAGACAGAGATAATTAAGAAGCACGGATAGAGAGGGGGTTCCAAGTATGTGCTCAGTGTTTTCTCATCTGCAGATAATGGCGAGATAGTGGCACTCGCGCGACGGATAAGGACGGGAAAAGGGCAAAGAGGGGACTGAATGGAGCGGGTGGCCGGACGAAGGCCCCGCATGACCGAACGCCATCAAAGTTCGATGGATAGGTGCTTCGCGCGGTTTTGGCTTCTGCTTCCATCCCTCGGTCCCCCTACGCCAGCTTTGCCGCCTCCAAAGTCTTTCTCGGTTGTTTCTTCAGATGTTTGGCGCAAAAAAAAAGACATAATCGGCTGCTTTGTTGTTACAAGAAACGACTTCAACTCATAATTATTTGGGCCTTTTGCTCTGAAACGTCCATGATTTGCCAACTGGCCAGTACTCGTCAAATGATGTACCTGTCCTCGGTTGCGGGTCATCAACCCCGTTCTTTGCATATCTTCAATCTCCAACCCCCGGCGCACTGCATGCCCCGGCCGAGAATAGCCAACGGTTTCCGTGGACCGTTCAGTTTGGTCCCCCCCCCCTCCATCCCTCCTTATCGGGAGTGATGCCAGTTTATAAAGACTGCGCACACGACCTGATGCTGGTCTGCGAGGCGCTTTGGCCACCCTTTCGACCGAACCTCTCCCCAGCCAATCATACCCCTCCCTCCCCTCCTCCCTCGCCATGACTGACCTCGTTCGAGACGACAAGCTGGAGTACGACACCTCGAGCTCGACCGACCAAGAGGCCCCCGAGGTCTTCGAGCGCCCGACTGGGCTGAAGGGTACGTCCCATCCCCACCCCCAACCACAAAAAAAGCACTCAACGAATCCTCACGCTCAAAATGTCACAGGTCTGTACTACAACCCTTACACCCAGCTCGTGATGCTGGGCTTTGTGTGTTTCATGTTCGTAACTAAGAGCCAACCCTTTCTGCGACATTGCCGGCAACTGACGAACTGTGGCTGGCGTGTAGGTGTCCTGGTCTCTTCAACGCCCTCAACGGCCTCGGCGCCGGCGGCCAGGTCGACAGCAAGACGTCCTCCAACGCCAACTCGGCGCTCTACTCGACCTTCTCGGTGATGGCCTTCTTCGCCGGCTCGGTGAACAACGTCCTCGGCTCGCGCTGGACTCTCGTGATCGGCGCAGTCGGCTACTCGCTCTACATCGGCAGCTTCCTGTGAGCGCTCTTTTCTAACACACATTTGAATCGCGACCACGCGCAACGGCGATGTAGACGGGCTGACGACTCTGGATTTTTTTTTCCCCTTTTTTTTGCCTCGCAGTGCTATGAACATCCACAGCGACGCTGGCGGATTCGTCATCGCCGCGGGCGCCATCCTCGGCATCTGCGCCGGCCTGCTCTGGACCGCGCAGGGGTCGATGATGTTGGCGTACCCGACCGAGGCGCAGAAGGGCCGCTTCATCGGCATCTTCTGGGGCATCTTCAACCTCGGTGGCGTCGTCGGCGCCTCCGTCTCGCTCGGCCAGAACATCCACTCCAAGGGCAACTCGGTCGGAAATAGCACCTACATCGGTTTCTTGGTGGGTGTCGCTCGGCCAGACGGCGACCTCTTTCACCAGCCTCGGCACAGCTGACTCTCCATGTGCTTTCTTTCGTCAGGTGTTGACTGCCTTGGGAACGCTGATCCCGCTCCTGATGGCGGACCCGAAGAAGATGATTCGCACGGACGGCACCCGCGTCGCCTTCTCGCGCCATCCCTCGTGGAAGTCTGAGATCTTCGGCCTCTGGGTCGCCCTCCGCACCGACCCCTACATCCTGCTCCTCTTCCCCATGTTCCTGGCCTCCAACTGGTTCACCACATGGCGTACGTCGCTTTTGTCGCCCGTTCGCCTTTTATCCCGTAGGCTAACCCTTCGGATCATCCCCACCCCGTTTTGCCTTGACAGAATTCAACGCCTTCAACGGAGCTCTGTTCAACATCCGCACCCGCTCGCTCAACAACTTCCTCTACTGGACCGCGCAGATCTTCGGCTCCCTCCTCATCGGCATCCTCGTGCTCGACAACCCGCGCTTCAGCCGTCGCGCCCGCGCCTTCCTCGGATGGGGAGTCCTGTTCTTCATGACCTTCGCCACACACATCTGGGCCTACTTCTACCAACGGTCAGTAGCCCCTCTCTCTCTCCTCTCCCGATTTTCTGTATACTTATGATTCTTACTACCTCCCCCCCCAAAAAAAAAAAACAGGCAATACACCCGCGAGTCCGTCGGCGAGTCCGCCGAGGCGGTGAAGATGGATATCAACGACAAGGGCTACGCCGGCCGCGCCCTCCTCTACATCTGCTTCGCCCTCCTCGATGCCATGTGGCAGACGGCCGCGTACTGGATGATGGGCGCCATGTCCAACGACCCGGGCAAGCTCGCCCACTTCACGGGTTTCTACAAGTCCATCCAGTCCGCCGGCGCCGCGGGCGTCTGGCGCGCGGACGCGACCAAGGTGCCGTACATGAACCTGTTCGCGTCCACCTGGGCGCTGCTCGTCGCCGGCCTGCTGTTCATGCTGCCGATGATCCACATGCGTGTGTACAACCACCAAGAGGAGACTGTGTACGTCCCAGTTCGCTTCCTTTTTTTTGTCGGTTCTTCGTACTGATTTTTTTCTTGGGTGCAATGTAGCATCACCGTGGGTGGGACAGAACAGGTCGTCGCCAAAGAGGCTTCATGATATTGTTGTTACGAGATGTCATTTGTGTTCTTTTTATGTTGTTGCTACTAATGAATACCACCCTTTTACTCTTTTATCCTTGAGAAACAAACAACACGGAGCTGGCTCTCAGAGAGAATGAGGACAAGACTGTCGTTTCAGCCGACCCATTTGAAAGTCTGCATAGCCCAGCTACCTCCGCAGGAGTACCTCTCGTCCCCTTTGCAAGGCTTCAAGATGGGTCAACTACATGTAGACTCGAGATGTTCGGATGGAAAGACTCACGTAATCGCATCGCTCCGTCGAGAGTGTGGTGTAAGGCGTCTTCAAACCCGAGCCGCAGTGGCACTCGTTGGTGTACTCGACTCCGGCGCGCGTGTAGCCCAATCGGGAACAGGTCTTGATGCAATTCGCGGGCGTGTTGTCGTCGAGCATGAAGGTCTGGTCTCCTTGGATCACGCGCGCGGCGTAGTCTTCGACGCACGGGACGTCGGACTGCCAACCCGGTGGGAGGTCAGTCTGAAGTGAGTAGACGTATTCTGGCAGGCAGTCGATTCCGGCGCCCAGGCAAGCTACACATGGGTGTTTTTGTGAGTGGTACACACTTCTTCTTTGTGAGGTCGCGGAGAGACTGGCAAATACTGACGAGTTCCGTAGTTGCTCTTGTTGCCGCGGCAGCAAACTCTGATACGTCCCGGCCCGCTGTAGGCAAGAAAGGGCAAAAAATAAAAATAAAAAAAATCAACAGACAGAATCAACTTGAGTGGGTTCTTTTCTAGTTAACTTACGTTGCAGTGCCACAGTTGTATCCATAAAGCGCGGTGTCTGGGTGAGGGTCGTAAACTTGACACACCTGTTCAACAAAGCGGTCAGTGCACTGGGGAATACGTGCATATAACCCGGCGAGAGGTCTTACATCCCCGAACCAGCTAGCATTGGAGCTCCACGGCACAATAGCGTCACAGGTGAGAGCGGACCGGCCGGCTTTGCAGTACGCGTTAACGCCTGAAACAATGCCAAAACAGACGATGGCAAAGGCGGCGATGCGAGAAGCGGTATGAGCGAACATGTTGAAGACCGAAAGTTGAGGTTTGAGCTTGGTGTCTCAGCTGCTGCTCTGAGAACACAGGATGGCAATTGTGACATGTATTTATATTCCCTTGGAACATTGGAGGAATGAAACGCCAGAAAATGGGTTTGTCCGTTTCTGTCCGTTTCTTGCCCGTTCCGTCGTTGAGTCTAACGGCAATCACAACTCGCACACACCCCACGTCAGTTTCCGACAGCGTGTGAGCGCTTCTGGCACGGCCAAGCACCAGATGACCGAGTCTCGACGCCGTCAGATATTTGAGTCATTTGAAAGACGAGACGGCAAAGGAGGAGGAGGGAAGGCCCGTGAGAAAAATCATCGGACATATGAATGGGCCCAGCCGTCGGGTGCCTTGAGCTCTAAGCTCGATCCCTTGATGATGGCGGACGCGCGGATGGCTCAATAGGAAATGCGGGGACAAGTCGCCTGCGCAAGGCCACGTTGGTAAAATAGAAATCTGTGGGGGCGGCTCGCCACTGATGAACGTACGTGTATGGGAAGGTCGGCGGCCCGCCGGTCGACAAAAAGGTATGACAGCGACAGCCACATGAGCCTGATTTGCGTAAGATGAACCGGTGATGTAAAGCCGCAACTCTCGGCAAATGAGCGTCTTAGCATACGTGCCCGCACGGATTTGGGTGCTCAGCGCTCAATTATGACAGCCCAATCTATACAGTCAATATTCGTACCTGTGGGGCTTGGCTGGGCAACAGTCGACGGCAAGTCAGTCCCTAAGAAACTGAATATCTCCTGGCGGGGTTCCCACAATGCCAATCTGACAAAACACATAACACCAAGGCATATTGATGCTGGGTTGAGTAGATCCAACTGGAGGAGGTCGCGATAGTTCCAGATCCGGAAGCAAGAATTCGTGGACCGTAGGGTATCAAAACCTTGAGACTTTTTTTTGGACGGTACTTAGACTGAAGGGATGCCACTAGTAAAACCGTTCGATGAAGGCGGTAAAACCTTTTTATCGTGTTCGATAAGATCTGATAGAGCAAAAGTAGAATCCACGGCTGGAGCATTAATGTGTGTAAGCATTCATGACTGTCGGAGAACAAGGTGGAGGTAAGTATGCCTTCACTGGTTCAAACGGATCATGAGATAAACATTGCTATGTGATACTAAGAACCTGGAGAGAGCCCACTCTGATGGTCGGGTTGGTAAATGACCAGGTACCAGTGTCGACGAGATTTATAATCTTTCAGTACTTTATGTCATAGAGGCTCATGCATATACCAAACGGTTGATATAAGAATCGATCGGGGTCGTCAATATTGAGTAATCGCAATACATTGCATATTCAAAAAGGTCCGTACAACATTTCAAACCAAATAGCACTACATTGATGTCCCAAGAATGAGTCCGACGGCGTTATATCATGACACGTAAGCATGTTAGCGTTGATTTAGTCGATTGAGTTGATGAGAGATGAGAAAGGATTAATGAAAGGGCTGAATAGTACCGAAAGTGGAGATATCCGAGAGTAATTGTAGTTCAGCCCACAAGTTTGCACGTGCATCCGCTTGGATATGCATGGGCGTGGCTCTGACACTGGTGAGTGGAACGTGGAAAGCCCCAGGTCCATACTCGACGAAAGGTTGCTTAGCTGCCGCACAGCGTTGTTTTGCGCAAAGGGTGTGTGCCTCTCATTAGCTCCGTGAGGCGCCACCCTGTTGTTGACCAACGAGTCGTGGTTCTCTCTGAGCCAATTCTCAGCGAGCTCAGCTTCACGAAAGCCGGTATTGATGGGGGCCGGTGTTTCGCAAAATCGGGCTGGAAGCTCACTCTGCGGCAGGATTGTCCCAAAGATCAACTGGGATGAGAGAGGCGCTGTGTCGACCTGACCTGGTGGAGGAGGCTCGTGCAATGATAATGACAGGTACTGTAGATTTACCCCGTGTTAGCAAATGGTCAATCTCGATAAGTTCTGCATTTCGATGCGTACCTGTTTCTCCTGTGAAGCGGTCCTGCGTCCTACCTGAAGACTACCGTCCCTTTTCCTCGCGAGTCGGACGAACTGGGCTAGCAAATTTTCTTTCTCTGTAGCGCATACTTCACCCTGTTGCGCATGTGTACGGCACTCTGCTTCAACTAAGGCTAGATTAGCTTGAAATGCCAAAATGCGCTCCTTCTCCTCCGCCTGCATGTTGCGTATTATCTCGACGAGCGTTTTTGCCTTGCTTTTGTGCCATTTTTCCTTTTTATACTGGTCGGAGATGGTCGCAGCGAGAGACAAAAGGGCGGTAGAGGAGTTACGGTGGATGTGATCAGCAGAAGGCTGGCGAGAGGGCTGATTGAGGAGCTGAGGTAGGAGAGGACTAGGATCAGAAGGCTCTAATAGAGACGTTGATTTGCGAAAAACGGGACGTCTCAAGCTTTCAGTAGGGCGTGTGCTAGGCAGCTGCGAGGAGGGTGGTGACGGGGAAGATGGAGACGTTTCCAGTAGGGGTGCTCGGGTAGGGCGTATGGTTGACGGTGTTGGATCCATTTGCTCGTCTTCTGGCAGAAAATCACTTGAAATTGACATGCAGGACAGAGTACGGTTCAAGTTCCCGATTTCTATACGGAGTTGTGCGATATCATCGTCGTAAGTATCCGCAGTTGTCTCGGAAAACAAACTAGGGGGTGTTCTCGGCGCTGGTGGAAGGGGAGGGTTTGGTGCGTAACCGGGAGGCGAACGCGTTCGCCAGTCTTCGCCATCGAATGGAGGTGATGGTGCATGAGGCCAGAGACTGTCATCGCGCCCTGGAAGTTCCTGCTGGATGGGTGTGTTCATGAGCGACTCAAAGTCGTACATGGAAGCAGGCAGGAGTAGAGTGGAAGCTGTGGAAGAGGGCATTGCTCAGATTGTACTGGAGTATGAACGAGAGATTTTCCGCGTCTTTATACCTTACTTTGCGGTCGCGCCGTGGCCCAAGCTTTGTGGGCGCTAATATATAAAGCATTAGAAGGTAACGACCAAAAAGACAAAGAAATGTATGAACGACGCGGGTCCAACGGATTCATTGACGTGTGAACATGCCTTTTTCGGTATCACTTGATGACCACACCATTGTTTGCTATAGGAACTGATGCAACTCTTTTGTAACTCTTCAATCTGTCAGAGATGCAATCAAGCATTTACCTGGATCATGGAGGGCATGAGCGAAGTACAACAGCAGGTACTTATCATAGGCCATGGGAAAACCTCTTCATGAATTGTGAATACCAAAGAAAAAGTATGCTGAATTACGCAAAGAGTACAAAGAAGGTAACTTCACAGGGTGAACTACAATGGTCTTGAGTCTTCAATCTTTCATTAACGAGACAACATACGACTCACCTATTTGGACTCTAACAAGGTCGTCTGCTCATCCAATCATCAACCACACCTTAGCTCATGTCTGCCGCTCATTCCCTATTACGGCAATCGGTAAAGGGGCCGCGATAGCGACGTCGTTGAACGGAGGTGGAGGCGGAATGTACTCGGGGGGCTCTTCGGTCCCTAAAGCCGGCTCTTCAGGCACGTATGGTGGTGGCACAGGTGGCGCAGGCGGAGGCAAAAAGAAACGGGGGACAAACACCCTCCTCTCGCGCATCGGTGGAGGTGCGGCTGAAGAAGCCCCCGCTCTTGTTGTTGTTGTGGGCGCTGGCGCACGGCGCGGGCGGGCGCGAGATGCCTGCCCGAGCCCATCGAAATCGTACGGCTCGTCGGCTTCGAAGTCGTAGTCTCTGTTTATGTGCGCGTCTTCGTCGGGAGAAGAGGCTGCGGCTCGCGCGATGGCGCGCCGGCGCCGGCGGATGAGGGAGAACGCCACGGCTAACGCGATGAGGAGGAGTGCACCGAGTATCGCGCCTATGGCAGCGGCGAATGTGGTAGTATTGTGGGATGACCGTGGTAAAAGGCCTTGATGATACGTCCTTGTCCGAATCTCGTTGCTGGACTTGAGGGCGTGGGTCGTTTCGAATCCATGATCGACTCTGCCTGTGGGTTGGAGTAGTCCAGTCGTCATCCATAGGTGCGTCGACCATGCATTTGTCAGGGGAAAAGATGTCGCAAATAAGAATAGAGAAGCGAGAAAGCGTCCATGGCTACATATCCTAAACTGTGAATTAGCACCGGCGAGAAGGCCAGTTTAAAGCCACACTTGGATGTCCGGCAACGCACTGCATAGTGGGTGGTGTATGGTACTGGAGGGAGAGAGGGCCAAAGGAGAGGTAATCCGGTAATCGGTGAGGGGTGCCCATTAAGATGGTTCTTCCGTCATGCGTGCTTGGATTGGACGGGAGTAATTGATCGCAAAAGGTTCGGAAAAGCGATGGCGGCGCAAACATTGGCTGGCCTCCTGACTTGATACGATTGGGCTACGATACAACAAGGTTCAACCCTGATGCCGTATGCGGTGTTCTCTCCTCCATGTTAGCCTGAAGAAGCCACTGAAGCGAGATGCTTTGTTCTGTCAAATTACTTCTGTTTGCTTGGCGAAACTATTCCCTGGAATTGGAACTGTGAGCAGCGAAAAATGCGAGCGTTGTCACTGGCAATGTTTCAGGCAACGGTACTACTTAATAGCGTCACGGAACGACTATAAGGTGCTGAAAAGCTACAGAGATGTGTATCACTCATGTGTGCGCACATAGGTAAAACCAGTAAGCCGTGCTGAGTAAAGGCGTATGAGGTCGCAGACTGAGAAGGACTGGGTCTGGTGTTTCTTCTTCTTAGGGTCGTTCGGTTTTGGCTAACGCCGAAGTCCGAGTTTCCCACGTGCCGCATATTTCCTTCCGTTCCGCCAACCTCGACCAACAGGCTCAGCGCTCGCGCTCAGGGCTGCCCCACTTGAAGTACGCATCTGTCGGCACTGCATTTATTGCACGTCGAGCACAGGCACGTAAATTACTCATTATGTCAGCTATCAGCTTGTTGACTTGACTATCAAATAGATGCACTCATCGCATGCTGTCGCTGACACTACGTCCATCTCGCGTTAAACTTCCCCGGTCGCTGCCTTCTCTTCGATCCCCCATTGCTTCTGCTCAGCTTTACACGTCAGCAATTATACAAGAGAAGAATAAAGGTGGCGATGGCGTACCTCTGGTTCGGCGCGTAGCGGACCGGCACATCACGAAAGTCCGAAACTTTGCAGATGAGCACTACGCTCATCCTATCTGGGGGCTACTCAAGCAGCTATCGCACCCTCGCATCACATGGCATCAAGAGCGAGCGCTGAAGAAAAATGGAGTAACATTGGCGGAATACAACGAGAAGTGGTCAGCTGCGGCCACAGCGCCAGACGCGAAGACCGCTTTCCTCGCGTTATCTGAGGGAGGCCTACTCGAGCAGTGCCCCACATGGTTACTCCTCCACATAGCAGGCAGCCTCATTCAGGACTCGAACCAGGCCTTGCAACTGCTAAAACTTGTTCTCCAACGCCTAGACAAGAACATCGTAGAACCCGACCTTGCCCCCTGGCTCCTCATCTACACCGCACATGCTCTTAGCCGTGATGGCACGATTGCCCCATTACGACGTGTCATCCACGCATTTCTCCATTTGCCCAACGCGCCCAACACACCGCATTTCAATCTTCTTCTCCTTGCGGTGTCACGATTCCCATCCTCCTCAGAATCCGCGCAAGTAGCGCTGACGCTCATCGACGCCATGACTGCGCGCCAGAAAAGATTATGGGATAGCACGTATCTCGCGTTGCTTGAGGACAGATTTGTCACGCTTGAGTTGACAAAGGTACTGCAGCAACGGATGGTGGCGAGAAACGTAGTTCCAAGCGTGGGGGTGCTTGAGCGATTTCTCAAGATCTTTGCTCAGAACGGTGCAATCCATGATGCGCGAAACTATCTTGATGCAATTCGTGAACATCTGAAGGGCAAGGCCCGTGCACCATACGGTTCAAGCGCTTCACATGTGGAAGGGAACGGAGAACCGAAATCTGGGACTATTACCAAATGGAATACCCAATACTTATCGGCATTCTCTCATGACCATGTTTCCGCCTTCGAATATCTCGAATCACTCATCCTCGCTCAACAGAGCTCCCTCTCTCCTACACCTCGCGTTTCCCCTCCCCGTCCTCAGAGTCGCCTCCCATTCAAACCCACGCCTCGCTTGCCGCTCAAGACCAGCGCCGACATTCATGACTGGACGACTGCACTCTCCATCGCCGCACGCGACAAAACACGCGTGTCCGCAGCGGCGCTTCTGCGCCTCTTCAACAGCACTCCGCACGGGATGCACCCGACCAGCGCCACGTACACCACTGTCATCCGTGGTCTCGCCACCCGGGGCGCCTACGAAGCCGTAATGGATGTGTGGGATCAGTTTGAGCACAGTGGGCTACGCATGGACTCAAAAGCTCTCGCCGTCGGTGCACAGGCCCTCGCATCCGCCCGATATCCTCTGCGAGCACTTGAGCTCCTCGAACGCATACGTAGCTCCTCTCCCGGTATAATTGACACTGCGGTCGTGAATGCATTGATGACTGCTCTGCTCCGTGCCGGCCGCGCGGACGCCACACTCGTATTGTACGATCATATGCAATTGCTGTATAAAGTGCAGCCCGATACGGCGAGCCTCACGCTTATGCTCGACGCTGCGCGTATGGCCAGTCGAGAAGGCGAGCAGAGCGTGCGCGGCGTACTCACCCAGTTCGCCGCGGGATTGCCTTCCCTGCGTTCTCGCCCTGATCGTGCACAAAATCCCGTTGACCGGAGTGAGATACTGCAGAGGCTACAGGAAGCCCTGCCGGGGCGTGCCGCGGTGAGTACAGGCTTGTGGAATGGCACCCCGGCGTGGAGTCGTGCCAGGGACATCTTCCGTGGCGTGATGCTGGGTAACTTCCCAGAGCTCGCGCATGTGCGTGGGCCAGTCGCTGCACTTCGCACGTCTCCCGACGACAGTACGCGGAGGCCGTTTGTCGATTTTGCTCGTCGTTGGACCTCCTCGGGATCTGGCACGGCAGAGGCCACATCCAGCAACAAGCACGACAACAATCCCGAAGTACTGGGCATGTATGCCCGCTTTTCCCCTGCCGATGGGACGTTCCGGGCGTACATCCTCTTGCTGGGAGAGGCGGGCTCTGCAAATGAAATACCTCAACTCCTTGCCTGGGCGCGGGCTCTCGACGTTACGTTGTCCCCTCCTACCCTCGCCGCCGCCCTGGTCTTTTGGGCTGAGGTAAGCCTGGGTCCGCCTTTGATGGAGAGAGATGATGGTGTGAGTCGGTACGGGACGTTAGTGCTGTGGCTCACGGAGTGGGTTGGTAATGAGGGCGTTCCTGATGAGGCGAGAGTGGGAAGGTGGATAAGAAAGATTGCCAGGATGCGTGAAGGGAGGGAGTTGAGTGGACGATGAGAACAACAGTTGACATTCTTGGTTTAATTTGACATAGATTTGTATAGTGTCCTCGCATTTTCTCATATGTACCTTCGGATATTTGAAGACACATCAAATACTGTATGCGGTACGTAACTCAGCATGGCTACTTCAATAGTCGTTGAGCGCGAGCGCTTCTGACAATCGGCTTACATAAGCGCTAAGCGCCTGCACGTTTGACAAGCTTCAGCGCTCTTGCCTGTTGTGGTCATCGAGGGTTTCTATTGTCGTGACGTTTTCACAATTTCGTGACTGCTACAAATCTCTACATGTATGACTGAGGCTTGGACGAAACCATCTGTACAACCACGACCATATTCATCTTCAGATTACTGGCATTCGACTTTGATCTCTACTGCAGCGTCTCCTTAGCTGTGTATCTTTGTGTTTCGCTAAAGGGATTCTTTGGCTTTATCTGACACCATGTCTCATGCAACAAAATATCCTAGAGTTGTTGGTTTGTAAAACAACACTGTCTACAGGAGCAAATCTATAACACAATGCTGTAGGGTACACTCTTGTCGAACAGATTGGCGGGGGAGGGTTTTCACGGTGCGCACACTCAACCTACTCCCTGCCTGGTTCCTACTGTTAACAAAAACATGAATCACATAGTGTGTATCGCGCGACAAACTTTGAGACTGCCAGTGTAGCTGCTGTCAAGGTTGTTCTCCTCCATGCCAAGACGACAGACCAGGAGCGCCAGACTCTCGAGCGCGAGATGCGCATCCACCAGGCGTTGAAGCACGTAAACGTCATTGAATTCATGGACGCGGTAGTTGTAGAAAACAAGGGACAAAAGAGCGTCTACACACCTGGCGTATACATGTTGCTTGAGATGGCAGGAGCCGGTGATCTGTTCGACAAGATCGGTACGTGCCAGAGGGAGATATTGAAATAGACGAGTTTATTGACTTGCTCGCGAACCACTATAGCTCCAGATGTGGGTATAGATTCGGACATGGCACACTTCTACTTCACTCAACTTTGCCAAGGAGTTGTATGTCCACGCTCACAATCCTTTCGCCTGTCTCGAGCTGCTGCTGACACCATCTAAACTGATACAGCAATACATTCATACACAAGGTGTCGTCCATCGCGATCTCAAGCCCGAAAACATTCTCCTTGATAGCTCTGGCACGCTAAAGTTATCCGACTTTGGACTGGCGTCTGTCTACATGCTCAAAGAGACGGGTAAAACGCGTATGTTATCGGACGTATGCGGTAGCTTACCATATGTTGCTCCTGAGGTATGGAATGATTTTTAACGGATAAACAAATGTCTGACCATACGGTCCTCTCAGCTGAGTAACATGAAGCCCTACAAGGGTCCTCCGGTGGATGTTTGGGGTCTTGGTGTAATTCTGTTCACACTGCTCGTCGGAAGTGCGTCCTCATTCACACAGTGTCGATCGTATTCTAAACGTATTTTAGATACGCCATGGGACGAACCAACGTTGAAGAGTCCAGAGTACCGTGAATATGTGTCAGGAAATATTCTGCATTACGAACCGTGGAACCGAATTCCTGGTTCTGAGCTGTGTAAGTAAATCAAACAAATCGTCTCTCTTCCAAGCTGAGTGGCGCGTAAACAGCACTGGTCATGGGCATGCTTACCGTGGATCCGAACAAGCGCATCAAACTTGATGAGGTATTCGGCCATCCATGGATGAACCGGTTTGTGACTCTTCACTCCATTCACCTCGTCCTTTACCAGTAGCTTATGGGAACGTAGCTCGAGCCAGATTGGCACGCGCGGTCTTGCACAGCTTGCTGAACAGCTGACACAAAACTTGCGCGCAACAGGCGATCTTGACATTGCTCACCCGAGGTAAGCCACCAGAGCATTATCGTGACAGGCTTTTTGTTAAATGTTTCTGGTCTCAGAGAAGCAGCAAACGCCGAGGGCGATATTGCGATGGCTACCGTTAATGCTACCCAATTCACTCAATCACTCCTACTCTTCGTAAGACTATCTCAGCTCTTCGCGAACTATCTACTGAATTGCTTCACAGTCCCAGACTCAGGCAGGCAGCAGACATACACCTCAACTTACTCGATTCTATGCTTCTTTGCCCCCTTCCAAGCTCCTTGCGCCCCTGCAATCGGCTCTAGCGACGCATGCGGTCCAGTACAAGCTTGCACCATTCGACACCGAAGAACAGGCCGTGCGTGGGCTGGACTCGACGAGGCTGCAGATTGCCGCATATGACTCGCGTAAGGAGCTTCTAAAGGGATTCGTGGAGATTGAACCTGCACCGAAGATCGGGGAAGATGTGAGCTTGTGTGTTTTCAAGAAGGATCAGGTGGGCGATGTCAAATATTTACAGAGGTTCTATAAGCAGAGCTAACATATTGTCTAGGGGAATCCGCTTTCGTGGCGTAAGCTATGGAAGTTGGTTGCTATGGATAGCGAGATTGCACCGCATGTTTTACGAAAGCGGGGTTCAGAAGCGAAGTCGCTGTGACGCCTATAAAATTGGGTGCAAAATCGTAAGTTCTATGGTTTGTCTTGACATACTACGGAATACTCTAGATTTCTTCTAATAAAATAAATCAACTGCTGTTGGTGCAATATATGAGATGAGGTGGTATAGTACACTCACAAAAATATTCGATCGGTCGCCAGTTATTCAGTTGACGCTGTGGAGCGACCGATCGACTATTTTCGCGAGTGTACACAATACCATGAGAATTTCTCTGAGTTGCCTATCGTTCTTATGACCTTCTAGCTCTGCCATAATACTTATGCTATTTGGCTTTTTTCTTTGCACAACCACCTTAATGTGTGATAATATGTTCGCGTTCAATCGGCTTTTGTTTCAATTGAAGGCCGTTCTAATTAACAGAATACAAATACGTTTATGTGCGACCACGTTGTAAATATTAGTACAGGTAATGCGAAGGAACTTGTAAACAAAGACCAAGTGGAATATAAAAGTTAAGGAACAGAAATGCTCGTGCATTGTTACGCGTTCACAGCGCTCGTATCATTTTCCTTTCCCTCCGCGCGCTCTGCCTCCAACTGCCTCCTCCTCTCCCGTTCTCTATCCTCGTTGTTGAAATCTGAGCCAGAAGCAATCCCGTCCGGAACCCGCGTGCTGTTCTCCAGGGGCGCGGCGACCCCGCGATGGGCGTGTAAGCTGCCCTCTGCATGTGACACATCGTCGGCTTGGTGCTGGGCGTCCTCGGGTACCGCGACCGTCGGGTCGACGCCCGACGTGTGGGAGGTGGAGAGCGCCGAGGTGAGTGGGAGGGGCGTGGAGGAGCGGTCGGCGTCGGTGAACGCGTCTGACGAAGCGTAGGATCCGGGTGCGGCGGGCTGGGAGTGCTCTTTGGAGGTCATGGCGTCGACGAAGACGTCCATAGGGTCGGCCGGGGAGGTGGTCATGGGTGATGATGGTGCGGGGGTAAGTGAGGCGATACTGACGTCATCGATACCGTCTGCCAGCTGAGAGTTGGGTTGCGCAGCAGGGGTGGGTTCGGCGGGTGTGTCAACGACGACAAAGTCATCTTCAGGCGACGAGGGAGGTGGAACCGATGTCGTATCCGTGACCTCAGAAGAAGGACTGGGCTCCGGAGCGTTGGCGGGCTCTGACGAGATGGGTTCCGAGGCGATAGGCTCCGAAACTGCGGACTCCGAGGGCGCCACTTCCGCAGGAGAAGACTCCGACTCGGGTGCAGGAGCGTCGGCGAGAGAGGGATTGACAGCAGCTGCGTCGGTCTCGTTTGTCTCAACGGAGTCCACCTTCATGTCTTGCTCGGGAGCCTTCGCTTGTTCGGTAGCAGATGCTTCGGTTGTCGCATTCTTTGACTCGACATAGGCCTTCCACACCCTGCTACGCCACCCATCGACGCGCTCGGCGTCCGCCTCGACGGCTCTCGCGAGGGCCTTCCTCGCTGCCCTGACACTGGCGTCCCCACCCGACTCGATTGCATCGATCTTCGAGAGTAACTTCCCGAGCGCGTCCTCGTAAGCGTGAACTGGAGCGTTGTTGGGCGTGTACGCAAGTTTCGGCCGAGGAGATCCTTCCTCGTTGCTCTCCTCGGGTGCTTCAGAAGAGGAAGAGGAGAAGGGGGCGGGCGCGGTCGGAACATGAACGGTAGAGCCGTCGGCGATGTAGTCGAGGTGCTCGGGAGGGCGGAAGGACGCCTGGAGGGTGCTGAAGGAGTTTGAGATGTTGGACAACTCGGAGAGAGCGTGCCGCCGAGCAGCATGCGCGCGATAGGCATCCTGGATCTTCGAGGCTGCGGTCGCATGCTCGGTGGTGTATGTCGGCTCTGCTTTGATGGGTGGTGGAGTTGCTGGTGCGGGGGCTCGATCTGCTGGAGGCTGGGTCTGAGAGCGACCGCCGCCAGAGACTGGAATTCGCGTCGGCCTCCTCGTCTACTCACACAACTCATCAATACTGGCTTTTACGATTAAAGATACAAAGCAGTGGACTTACCGATGGCTCTTGAGACCTTGGCTGACGCTGAGGGACGGGGAGTCCCATCATGCGGTAAAACTGCTCGAGCTCATCTGCCCGAGAGTCGTCGAGGCCTGCGCTTTGGCGCCTGCGTCGTCGCTGCTCGAGCTCCAACTGGCGCTGGCGCTCGAGGAGCTCCCGCTTGCGCTCTTCCTCCGCAACCTGTCGCCGGCGGAGCTCCTGTAAGCGCAGCTGCTCGAACTCGCGTTCACGTTCACGTTCGCGCTCGAGCGCGGCCTGACGGGCGTCCTCTTGCCTCGCGCGCGCGAGGAGAGCGTCGCGGTAGGCTTGCTCGCGCGAGGTGCGTGGGGTGTGGTAGTACGAGTCGCCGTGGGGGTAGCCGTAGTACGGGGCGCCGTAGTCTTCGTCTTCGTCAGTGGGGTAGTACGAGCCGCCGTAGAGACGGTCGTAGATGGCCTGCTGTTGCGCGCGACGCTGGGCCTGCTCTTCCGCTGCGCGGGCGGCTGCGTACTGCCTGCGAGCGGCTTCCTCCTCAGCAAGAGCGCGGTAGTAGGCGTTGTTGTTGCCACCGTAGAAGGGGTTGTATCCGAACATAGGGAGAAGTGGGTTAGGGTGGCGGTATCACAGAAGAGGTGGGCTGAGGGAGATGAGGGCTGAGGAGTGGTGAAAGGATGGCTAAGGACATGACCGAATACTGGACACTTGTTTTTATCGACTTGTGGATTGAGAAACACTGGATGGTGGAGCTTGGAGGAGCACTCGAGAAGCGCAACGATGGAACCAGAATATTCCGACGATTTCTTAAAATATCCTTACGTCATCATCTTATGTATTTGTCAGCACCACCTCTCATCCCTGGATTGGCTATGTGCTTCTTCGGCCCGGCGTCCCTTGACGCATTTTCTCCTGTTTTTCATTCTCTCGCCACTACACCTGTTTAAAGGCGCCCGTGATTCATAGCTAAATGATCTGCATCAGGTCAGTTGTTCCGTCGAGCGCTGAAGCGGAACTGCATGTTTAATATATGTACTGATGCCTATATATATATAGACACTGCCGTCATCCTGGCACAGTTGCATGCGTTTTTACGGCCCATATGTAAATTGGTTTATCATGACGTGTTCATCGTGTATCACTCAAGATTCTTAATGCGGACTCATGGACCACAAAGGCATGAACGAAGCGGGAACACATCACAAACAAACTCAGCGGAAAATAGGTGCGGGCTTTATAACCTAATCCTTTCGCCCTTCCCTGCCTAGCTCAAGTGTGGTCCTACCAACTATGCGACCCTTCCCTACCCCTCCCTTAGACAGAGAGGAAGGTCCACATAAGATCTGCCGATAAATTACGTCAAGTGGCTTGCTTTACTTTTTTTACTCGAAGGGCCAGACAGGTAATCAGTATTATCCATGTTTAATTCTCCCAATGTTTGATTCCCGTTGATTGTTCCAGGGTTTTAAACCTTGTGTGCTATCGAAACTCATGGCCGTTTCGATCGCGGATTACAAAAAAAAGCCACCGAAATATGGTGTCTCTAGGCAACTCACAGGCGCAGAGAGGGGTCAGGAGTAGTTGGTTTGGCGGTACCTTGGTGGTACCTGGTGGTGTACAACGTCGAAAAAAAACTAACATCTCATGAGAGATCTGACGTGCGCCATACAACCTGGGCCTTTACTGGCACTTTTCTGGCGAGGCTGAGCTAGAATGTCAAATCGTTGTAAATTGCTCGACGAGCCATGGTAGGCCAACAGCCGTTTGGCACTATATGTAATATAGATGATCACGATTGTTCATCCAAATATTGCAGGTACCGTTTCTAGAAGTAAATCGATTTACATGCAGAGCAGGTACAATTCACGGTGGCTTTCTATTTTATTTTGCTGATGTCTCCTTTACGATGTGGCCCACCACATTTCTCCTTCCCCGCTTCCGACGCTTTGAATCGTTACTTCGTGTTTAGGGGCAACAAAAACGATACCGCCTTCGGGTAAGCTAATTTCCTCCTCTCCAGCCCGTACTCTGACAGAACCTTTAGTGACGATGCCGATTGTCGGCCCTTCGGATGGCCCCAAAGTCTCCGCCCCCAGTCCAAGTTGTGTCCACAGAACGTTAAACTCTTCGAGCGGTGGCTTAAATGCGGTCGTCTTCCCCGTCATAGAGCGCTTGAATTCGTTCTGTGGGAGTGCCCAATGGGAAGGCTCGCGAGAGGTGTAGGTCAACATGTCAATAAACGTCGAGATGTCCCGCTCCTCAGGTGGCACAAAGGCGCTATTAACGACATTGTCAGAGACAGCCATACACTCCACAATATCTAAAACGCCCGACAGAGAAGACGAGTTAGTGTAGCTGCGTCAGTAGGGTTTGAGTTTGAGCAATCACGATGAAGCTGACGTACCACCCTCCAGATAGGCATGAATCTCATCTGCGCCTATGTAAATGGACTGGAGCGTTATCAGCATTGACAGATGTGTGAGTCACTTGATAGTAGACACACCTCTCCTCTCTTAAGCCGGACTAAATTCATGAAGAATGGGACAGCGAAGACACCCACGTCGCCGTTGTACTGTTCGTTCACCTTAATGACAAGCCGGCCCAATACATTCGCTCCTGGCAAGTCCGTTCCAAAACCACCGCTGCCAATCCGTGTGACCAGGGCTTGAACATGCTCCGCCACACTCTTCGGATTCTCCTTTCCGTTCGATAACAGTGCGGCGTATACAGTCTTGAGACCTTCCTTGCTCGGCGCGGAAATGAATGTATTAACTGCATTATCGTTTGCCACTGCGTGACGCAACTCTGCGACATGACGGAGCGCGTCTGCGATGTCTTTCAGCGGACGAAAGCCAACGAAACCGGTGAACGCGACTTCTCCTCCTCCGCCGAACGAATCCGACACGGTCCCGCCGAGTGAGACGGCGATTTCCGGCTTGTGATTGGAGTCTGGAAACTCAGCCGGGTTGCGGTTGTGCAGTTTGGCCCCCAAATCCTTGTCTGGGTGTGCCTGGAGCGGAAGTGCCTTTGCAATGGAAAGGATTTTGAACAAGAAAGGCACGTCCCGAGATTTGGGGAATTTGTTGAGCGTGGCGCTACCTAGATAGTGTTCAGGGTGCGCCTGGATTAGGCTGGAGAGCGACACGATGGAAGACAGCGGCGGAAGTCTCGAAACGGACTCTGCATAAATTGATGCAGGCCCTGATCCATGCGTACCCATCCACAACTTGTTTCAAGCAGATGAATGATAAATTTTTTTGCGTTCTTCTCATTAACAGTCACAAACACACCTCGGCGTACGTATGCTCCGGGTCAGGACTGAAGTCAGGACCAACCCCCTCTCCCGCGAGCTTCGCGACAAGCGAGCTCTTGCCGGGTTTGCCCCAGCTCATATCATTGATGCTCCCGCGTAGACGTAAAAGCGCCTTGGGTGAGTGTATGGCGGAGGCGATCGTAGATGTAACAGCGTCCATGGTAGTTGCAGACTAAGGTTGGATGAAATGGTTTACTTACGGAAGGTACGAAATACTCGCATATCACTCACCCAACATTTGTTCATGACGAATAGTGTGATGTCAATCGGTAATCACATTGCGCCCGCCATCGTAAGTACGTCAACAGAACCCTACCGTGTAGTTGTTGAGGAATCAGAAATATTTTTGGCAGATGTGTGGACCATATTGAAACATGTTTTGTACCACTCATAGATTTCTGACAACAAAGCAAAGCAGATCGGTTTGAGAGATCAGCACAAGAAAGGCAATCTTGCCCGGGTAAATTCCTGGCGAAACTAGCCTCGAGGAGAGTGAGGGCAAGGACCGGAGGTTCGGAGCTGCCGAGACACTGGGATTACATAATGCGTAACGTTTGGGCTTCTCTTCAGTCAGCATCTCCAAAACCAAAATCAGTCAGAAAGCATAATTGCCTTCATACTCTGCCTTATATGACCGATGGATAGCTCTAAGCGCTCATCTAGGCAACGACACTTTTTCTTGTTCACGTACATAAGCCTAGGGCTTATACGAACTTCAGTAGCATTGGATCGAAAAGTTGTTACCTACTTAATGTTACTCCATGGGCTATGGTCGGCTGAACTTGCCCCCTTGGGCTTGAGGAAAAAATAGAAGAGAAACTTTCACTAACCTATCGTGATATCTCGAACCTTTCTATGGGCCTTCTTGTTCTGCATTATCCGCTTTGACGTTAAGTTAAAGCCGCTTCGGGGCTGGAAGCCTGGATTAAGGCAACTCTCCTGATATTTCCCCGCTCCATATGCACCCACTGTCAAGAACTATACCCCGACTGCCGAAGTTCCCGACCAAGCTTTCCCACTGAACGTTGAGCGGCAACCGTTCAATCGGTGGCTTTGATAGGTGCGCTGAATAACAGCATTGCTTGGCATCTCCCTTCCGAGATCGTGCAAACTCTTCTGAAAAAGTTAGGTACATTGGTGGGCCAGTTGACGCATCATGGCCCCTGCAGTATGAGAGCCCCAGATTTCTGGATAAATTAAATGATATCGTCAATCTTCAAATTTCTGTTGACCCGACTTGAACCTGATCTAAAAGTGGGCCTGGCTAGATCAGGTGACGGACCTCCTATTTTCTTGCTTGAGCCGCCAGAAGGTATAAAGAGTCGTCACAAATTCTGGGATGCTCACCGACCACACAAGGGGAAAGCGTATGGAAATATAGTAGAGACGTGCCGCCTCATGGGCCGTCTTCTACACTCATGACTCATGGTGCAACAGGCAAGTGCCATTCTATTGTCACTTTCCGTTCTATTCAGGCCAACGTATTAATCACTGAAACCCTACAGCACGGTGTTCACCTTCACATCTTCTGAAAACTGTTCGTTCCGCTTAGCAGACTCGCCACTGTGCATTATGCCAATTAAATGTACTTGTGGTGGTCAGGCGGTGGTTTGCAGCAGTGCACCCCAACACCCAATTTTTGGTCTTTGATAGCCTCGTTGCTATCTCTTTGAAATTGGTTCTACACCCATTTTTTGGTTTTTGATAGCCTCATTGTTATCTCTTTGAAGTTGGTTCTTCATATTTGCACAATTAAGACTTCCTCTAGCTGCGCCACAGAGAGTTTGAGAGCGCGGTCGCGGTGCTTCAGTTGAAACCTGTTGTCACTTGTTTAAGCTCATCTGCGCATTATGTATACTCTCTTTTGTACACTTAGGTCGTTATTGTAATGCTTCTTAATATATTTCAAGCCCAATGTATAATGCCCACGCTGTATTCTAGTTCTTCATATTGGAGATCTACAATTCGTCATGCTTTTTATTTTGAACCGGCGTAGGGGTCTCTGTCGCCTTTGCCGACGCACTACCCGAGGTACTTGTCTTCCTTCTAACTGGAGCTTTTCTCTTTACCAACTTGTGCAGGTGCTTGGATAACTCCTCGGCGCGCCGGTGCATTTCAGACGTTTCAATCGCAGGATCGTCGTTGTATTTCTTCGACTTTTGCTTCTCTACGCCGATGTTCAGCCATGTCTCGTGTTCCTTGAGCTTCGCTTCGAGGTCCGCAATCTCCTCCTTCGTGACTTTAGCGACGATATCTGGGTCGCCATTTTCCTCGGCAGTCAAATTCTGCTTCGCTTCAGTGATGAAGAGTCGGGTGGACCAATTCCACATTTGCGAATTGTTCAGGGCCTTGGGGAACTCTTCGATCTCCTTGTAACGATGTACGATCGGGCGCTCGAGTTTTCTGAAGTGTGTCGTAAGCTACCCGTACGTAACAAATGTTTGAAAAGACTCACTCAAGCGCCGAGCGCTTCTCAATGAGCTTATTGGTTTCTGCGTGGTCCCCCTCTTCATTAAGCCAGGAGAAGGTAGCCTCGAGCGTACGCGAGATTTCGCGACGTTCCGCATCTTTCGAGCACTTGACAAAAGGCGCGTCTGCCCTATCGTCATCAAGGAGATCACGGACACGGTAGAGATAGCCCTCCAATGTGTTCCGAGCGTCTTCCTTTGCGCGCTTTGAAGACTCTTGAGAGTCAATGGCGATCAACCTGGTACAAGTTGTTCAGCTTGGAATTCATAGCGAACTGAACAAAGGGACACATACTTGTTACGGGAGGCACGCTTGTCCTGAAGTGCGACGGGAGGAATTCCCAGGAATTTCACATCTAAAGTGAGAGGAATACGCTCCTCTTTGAGTTTCGACGAGGCCGAGGCAGTAGCAGAAGACGCAGACTCTCCGGCAGTCTCAGACGCAGACTCCGTCGATGACGAGGAGCCTTTACCAAATAAATTCTTTAGTCTTCCTGCACGAGGTTGAAACATCCCGGATGATGGGACTAACTGATATTACTCACCGGTAAGAGACTCTTTGACTTCGCCGACCGCGTGCGCCTCCTTCACAGCGGCGAAGCCCGACTCGGAGAGTTGCAGAGTGGCTTTCACCACAGGTTCGATGGCGCCCATATCCGTAAGGTTTTGAAGCGCCTCGGCCACGCCGACAATCTTCGCTTCCAAAATTTCCGTCGGGAAGCTCAGTGCCGGTGGGGTCTTGTGGCTCAGCGTGATCGGGAAGTCGTCCTTACGCTTGAAAGTCATGACCTTCCTCGTGTTCAGGCGCGCATTGGCAGGGAATATAACGGTCGAGATCATCTTCGAGCCCTTCTCAGAGGGATATGACGCTTGGACGTCATGAACGGAGACGTCAGACACCTTAATTTCCTTCGTCTTGAATTGTCTGCTCAGGCTGGCGCCGTGCAGCGCTGCACCGAGTACGGCCGCTTCGTCGGCGTTCACGTTCACTGCGATCTTGGACTTTCCGACGGTGGCTTGGACAGCATCTTTGATCATGGGCGTGCGGGAGCTACCGCCAGTGAGGATAACCGACGTGACATCATCCTAGTATGGGTGTCAAAAAGATACAGCAACGGGCGTTTCAGGGAGGTACATACCAGAGTGATACCCGCAGCGTTCAGCGCGTCTACGATGGGCTTCGCATAGCGGGGTTTGAGATCTGCACATGCCTTCTCAAACTCTGCGCGTGTGATCTTGGATTTGTAGTCGATATCCCAGGCGATGCTCTCCACCGTCACGCGTGACTCCGAGTTGGCAGACAAGATGGCCTTGACGCGGCTCGTTTCCTTCCACAAGCGGGCCATTCCGCGCTTGTCGCGGCGGAGGTCCTTGCCGTGCTTGCGCGCAAAGTCGTTCGCGAGGAGGTCGCGCAACCGGCGGTCGAGCTCGATCCCGCCTGTCGAGCGGTCGTACCCGACGCCGTGCACGGTGATCTGAGTGCTCTCCTTGCCCTTTCCTTTGCCCTCGACGGTGCCGAATGACGCGACGGTCGCGCGGATGGCGGACGCGCCGGCGTCGTAGATCACGTGGTACTCCTGCTTGGGGAACTCGCGCGTCATGGCGTAGTTGATCGCGACCGCGGTGCCGTCGTTGATGAGCGCGAGGGTGCGCAGGCCGGAGATCTCGATCGCGTCCGCGACCGCGTCGCGCTCTCCCTGGGAGTAGTAAGGCGGCACGGTCACGATCGTGTCGTACACCTTCTCGTTCGCGAGCGACTCGGCGAGGTCTTTGACGTACGAAAACTGCATAGCGACGAGCTCTTCGACAGTCCATTCAGCGCCGTCTTTGCGCTTCAGAGCGACAGTACCGCGTGATGTTTTGGTTACTTCGGCGCTAGAGACAGTCGTGTAGAATTCGAGAGCGCCAGAGTCATATGGTGCGCCGAGAAGTAATTTGAGCGAGGAGAAGGATTCAGTCGGGAAGCGGCCAGCCTGACGTAGTCATTTGGTGAGTACACTGCCGTCATTCAGGGTCTTTCGCTTACGATGTTCGCGGCATCTGCGCCAAACAGCCGATCGTCTCCCTTCCACGCTACAGACGCCTGGATCTTGCGCTTCGAGTCCTTGTTTAGCAGGACGTCGAAAGGGATTCCAGGCTTCATCAGAGACGCTTTTATCCAATCGGTGCCATAGTCGATCGCGAGAACTGCACCGAAGGCAGAATGGGTGAGGATTGTGAGCGCACTTAGCAGCGCCAACAGCGTTCGTTGGTAGAAACGGTTCATGCCAGCAGCATCAAGTCTAGCGAGCAATCGAAAAAGCGGGGGGCGGCCAAGAACGAGAAAAATAGGGAAAAGACGTATGCAAGGTATGGGAGGGTTGTGATAGAAGAGAGGTGTTGCTGACCTGCAGGAAGGAAAGAGTAGAGATGGTCCTCGGACCACGTTTCCGATACGTGTCCCGCTAACGTGGCGGACGTCCGCCAAGGGTGAGCGGCGCCTCTTTCTGCTTCCGGTCTGCCACCAACTCGGCCCGGCCCTAAGTAATATAAAACACTGTATATTGCTCGCTGCTTAAAATATGTCGCGCAAAGTTGCTATTGGATTGGGTGTGTTCAGTTGACATCCCAGGCTATTTTTGGGGACATTCTGACTAGAAACCGATCGCAGCATGCTTGGCTTCTGCGACACTTTGTCGAGCTACGTCAGCCTTGCCACCCACAGATGGGGGTGTCTTCCAGGTCAACGCAAGCAGCGTCATTTATTCGACCGAAGACAAAGTTTGGTCAGTCCTCTTGGACTTCCCCAACTATGGCAAATGGTATGTCGCTCGCTAGAAGCGTACAGCATCTGTGTCTTACAACATGCACAATTTCCACGACACGGCAGGAACACGTTTGTGTGAGTCGATCTTCACCCACACACCTTGTGTGTGTACCAATACCAAACCTTGACTGACATTCCTCCACATAGCCGCAAACAGGTGATTAAGGATGGTCTCGTCCCAGCCCCAGACCAAACTCCTTACGTTGGCGCGAACTTGTTACTCGAAGTCCACCTGCCGCCCTCGTGCGATAAGTGTGCCACTCCCTCAACCGAGAGGATCACCGTCCTGAACAAAACGAATTACACACTTGCCTGGATATATACCGGTGCACCCGAGAACGTTATGCGCTCAGAAAGGTTCCAGGTGTTGAGTCGTCAAGAGGATGGCGGGGTCCTATACGAGACGCGTGAGGTGTTCTACGGCCCGTTGGCATATGTTACGAAATCCCTCGAATACAAGAAGCTCGTGCAAGGGTTTCAGGCAGTCGCTAACGACTTGAAGAAAAGAGTTGAGAACACTGCAAACTCGTGAGCATGGGACCGATGGATGTTCATATATTATGTTAGGGGCGTGGTATAGCCCCTGAGTTCCGAGTAGGCCCAAATATAATCAACTCATATATGTGATAAGCGACTTTTGTATCCCTTTGTCCTGCAACATGCCCAGCATTTTCATTAGCAATTCCTGATTTTATCGTAGGAGAAAGTCAACAATATCAAGAGGAGGTTATATGAAGGGAAGCGCAAGACTACCGCCGCCTTAGTGTGTAAAGTAACCATCAAGCGCTTGGAGGTGCAGTGGTCGCAACGATGAGGACTATTTAGCGCTAAAATATAGTGCAGCGGTATTGGAGTCGAATATACCAAGTATGGGATTAAAAATGACTCGTCGTTACTTTGTCCTTATCTTGTAGCATCGAGCGCCAGGGGTACCGCATTCATAGGCGAAACGTGTCACCGTACCGATCTAGACTATAGCCCCTTCTACATCAGCAATCATCCCTGGCGCAGCTGATGACAAAGCGCTTCGTAAAGAAAGGATAAGTAGTTGGTCGAGCGGTACGGTGAGCGTCCCCTCCAAGACCGTCACACTCACTAACAGACATGGCGGAACACCAACGACCCACGTCGGCTATCCCTCTGTTGCCTAAAGGGGTTTTCACCATCTCCGGAAGGAGTGTCATCGACGCGCCTATAAGTAAGGTGTGGTCAATCTTGCTGGATTGGCCAACGTACGAAAAATGGTAAGCCAATCAGTAACTTGTAACTTGTCTGCCAGAGTACTTGAACGTCGAACTTGCGATGTGTCGTGAACAGGAATCCGTTCACGTAAGTGGTGGTGTTGAATACGTTCGTTAAAATACTCAGATGGTTGTCAAACTATTCCAGGCGGGCCGTCACTCGCTACAGCCGTACTGGGCAATTTCTCACCACTGCCGTGCCAACTGAGACCGGTCAAAAGATGACGCTCATCGTACACATCCCGCCTACAATGGACTCGTCAAAAGCGAAGCCGATGAACGGTTCCGACGAGATCATTCATGTGTCGCACGAAGACTACCAGCTCGCCTGGATCGCCACGGGCTGGGGCCCGCGGTGGCTGATGTACGCAGAGCGATGGCAGGTACTGAGCGTGGACGAGGAAGGGAGGACGGTGTACGAGACGGAGGAGGTGTTCTCAGGGCTGCTGTCCTGGTTAATCTGGTGGCTGTACGGGAAAGACTTGCAGGCGGCGATAACGGCGGTCGCAGAAGCGTTGAAAGGAAGAGCAGAGAGCTTATAAACTGTAAATAGCTTGTCGGTAGTGGGGAGACGGTCTTATTGTGCCGTATAAGGGAGGCCGACGGGGAAGGCAGGCGCGACAAATGCGGAGACGCCACTTTGGAACCTTCATTTTTTTTTTT